>CAOJBJ013039030.1:0-11927 GCA_948291685.1 Euphorbia celastroides
AAGAAGATCATGAAGTTAAGCAAATCATTAAAGACATGTTAATTAAGTTTAGTCTTTTAAAGTAGATTTGTTTTACCACTTAATCATAAAACATACTTCCTCATGCTTCTTTGCTAAATCTTTCATTAAAATTTTCAATGTCTTAACCACCATGGAGATTCTCAATAATGTGTCTCAAAAACTAGCTTAATTAATTCTTTAATTCGACTATCATATCACTATAATAATTTAATACACATTTCGATGACTTAACCACCAATTACCTAGCGTGATTAGATATTAAGCATTTTCTTGGTTGCAGGTTCGATTCCTAAAGATGTGAATGACATAAATTTAATATGAATTTTTCCAGTACTTGATACATATTAATGGAACAAAATTTCAAATAGCGGAGGATAAAAATGAGAAAAGGACGTACACCTCTAAATCGTTTGAGACCAAATTTTCTATTCTCATTCTCATGCATTTCTTGACTTTGCATCATATCAATTTCGTTGATTCTTCATCCAATCTTTCTCTTTGTGTTCTATCTAATAGATTACTATTATGATTCTACTGTCAACCAGATTTACAATAAACACTAAATTCATTTATGTATTTACTAATAGATTACTATTAGTATGCCATTTAAACCAAGGGCACATTTTGAGAGGGTTTTGAAACTATCAATTAAAGATCAATAACTTTTTATTATTAATATTTGCTAGTCACTTTTTCGTTTTTGGGTTCTAATCTTTTTAATCATTTCAGTTCTTGTGTTAAATTTTATTTTATTTGCATGTAAATTAATATTGTTTGTTCAATTAGGTTTTCCAAGGAGTTAAATAATTAAATAATATGTATAGTAATCTTCTGTCTTTTGTTTTGTTCGATATAGATTATGATGAAATCTTATATTACCTTCACATTGACGTTATCATCATTTCTCTAATATTTTAATTTGTTTGCAAATCTTTTTTAATTTTGTGTCAAACAATTTTGTTTTGGCAGAAATTTTCTGGGCAATTCAAGGCACACAATTCTTTTTCTCGGAAACAGTTAGATGTAAATTTTTTGGTGGTTGTAATTGAATGATTATGAATGTTATTTAATGTTGAAGAGCTAAAAGATTATGTGAAATAATCTTTAGAACATATTGACTTTGTTTTTCTACATTAGATATTTGATACTTTTTATAAAATATGGCTAAACCTAGTGGTTAACAAGTTGAAGTATTGATGGTGGTTTGAGGTTTTTCTTTGTATATGATTCAAATACATTTCCATAAAATTTTTAAACTAGAAAACTACAGTTTTAATAAAATTGAGTTGAAGAAATAAGAGTCAAGATTAAGTTTTATGTATCAATGAATATTTCCATAAAATATAAAACGTTTCCCTCTTTTTAACAAAATAAGCAAGGAGAATAATCTGAGAAAAGTTTATGAATCAAATTGATCGCTTGCCCCAAAGTTTAAATTTGATTATATTATGAGAATTCACTGACTAATTGAAGTCCTTAATTTCAACACTCAACTAAAATGACTTTTCAAATTTTAGTTTTAAACATAAATTTGTGACTTCTAGAGATTTTGAATTTGAGAAACATTTGTGGAGTGAATTATTTTATTATTATAAATGAAATTTCACAAAGTAATTAGATGTTAGCGTAATTGGTACACCTCTCAATGTGGAGATGGGAGGTATTGAGGTCGAAATTCAATCTTTTCAAGATTTATTCAATTGTTCCGAAAAAATAATATAAACCAGAGCGAGAAAAAAATAATCTCAATAAAATTAACTACATAGTACTAAAATCAATTGACCTTTGGTCAAGTGGGACACCTTCCAATGTGTTGGTGGAAGTTCTTGGGTTCGATACCCAGTCTCTTCAAGGATTTATTAATTATTAAAAAGAAAAACAATAGATATGATGAAATTTAGGCCCATTTCTGCCGTAAAATATTTTGCTAGAAAATGTTTTCTGAATTTTCCAACGTTTGTCTGATTTGAAAAATAAATCAAAGGAAAATATTTTTCCGGTCAATAGAAAAATGTAGTAGAAACAAGGAAAAATATTTTTCCACCTAGCAAGGGATGATAATATAATCCATCTGTACTGTCTATAATAATTTGTATATTAAAAATTAAGTAAAATATAATCTATATGTTAATATAAATTTAAATGAGCGAACTATATGGGAACTATGACAAAAAAAAAATTAAATGTATTGGAGTCATGTCTTATAGGTTACTTATAGATATTTCATACGTTTATCTTATATAATTATGTCTTTTTTTAGCAAAAAACATATATAATTATGTCTTGTAGTTCTCTTTTGGTGTTCCCATAATTTGTTATCCAATAAATGTCCTATAGTTTTTTTTGTGTTAAATTTCCTCATATTTGTATCTTATATTCTGTTATAAATCTCTCGGACCTATATCTTGCAATATTCTTATAGTTTTTTCTTGTAACTATCACATAGTTGCCTTGTGGTTATGTGTCATAGCATTCTAATAGACTACTTAGAATTCTCTTATAGTAATCTCATGGATGCCTCATATAGTTCCTCACAATTGGCAAAAAAAATTATGTCATAATTATTATACAATTGTTCTGTAGGTCTCTTATAAATAGATCTGTTCGTCGGGCGGGCAGGGCCGGGTTTGGTCGGGCTTTTCCTTAAAAACACAAACCCAAACCCCGCCCAAACCCATAATCCGGTCGATTTTCACACTGTTATCTATCTAGTAGAGAACCAATTGGAATTTGGTCAAACTGGCTGGTCAGACTGCGAACCGGCCGGTTCAACCGGTTTTCCAGTTTGGATTCATACTTATTTAAAAAAATAAATGTTTTTTTGTTGGAAGTGAGTATTTAACTCTCAACCTCTTACACTTCAAAATGAATGTTAACCATTCAAGCTACATCACTCTTATGTTAAGATGTGACTTCATATTTACTTATAACATATAATTTGATATTTTAAATTGATTCAATACTTATTTTTAGTAATTATTCTAAAAAACAATATTCTTTAATAAGTTGTGTTATATTTCTCATTCAATATAACATATCAGTTACAGAATATATTCATAGCATGCATGATATTTCATATATCATAAATAAAATTTGATATTTTTTTAAATAATTTATAATTATTAATATTTTCATTCATTGTTACATTGTATTATATTTTTATTATAATCATAAGTTTTAAATTATCAAGTATTAAATTTAATATTACTAGATATGGGTGTAATCTAACTTATATTACACATTTGATATCAAATAATTAAATATGTTAATATTTTAATATATTTCAAAAAATCCCGGTTCGACCACCGAATTAATTCGATTGAATCTTAAATCCATGACTCACTCTCCTCACCGGTTCAGTGACCGGTCCGGGTCTGAAAACGATAATAAAAAGGATTCGAACAAAATTAGGTTACACAAAATTATGATCCACGAGACATTAGAAACAAAACTAGTTAAGATGATGATAGTTTAGAATAAGAAGAATATGATTAAAAAGTGGAGCACCACGTGTGAAGCTCCCAGTAGCAATCATTCTAATGCTGGCAACACCCTATCATTTTCCCTTCCCAATCTCACTTTTTCACTTGAAAAAGCATCTCTTCTTCCTCTCTCCCTCTCCTCTTTCCCTCTCCAAATATTTCCTTTCCAATTTCTCAATCAAATCTTCAAAACCCATTCTTCAAACTGCAAATTCCCAACTCTAAACAAGACCCTTTTGCCTAAAGTCCCAATCTTTGCAACATTAGCCCTCAAATCCCACCCCCAAAACATCAAATCAAAGTCCCCCAAAAGGGAGCAAAACCCCAAAAACCCACCTTTACTTAGTTTCATGACTAATGGCTGATCAAAGTGGGATTAACACTGTGATCAGAGATTACAGGAAAGGGAACTGGACGCTAGGCGAAACAATGGTGCTAATAGAGGCAAAGAAAATGGACGACGAGAGAAGAATGAAGAGGATTACCGATAACGAAGGGGGATTAGGGGGGATTAGGAGCACTAAACCAGCAGAATTAAGGTGGAAATGGGTGGAAGATTACTGCTGGAGAAAAAGGTGTTTTAGGAGCCAAAATCAGTGCAATGATAAGTGGGATAATCTGATGAGAGACTACAAGAAAGTCAGGGATTACGAGAGGAGGTTAGCTCAAGAACAAAGCGGATTAGTTAGCGTTAACAGCGCTGCTAATGAGGGGAAATTAGGGCAGTTGTCATATTGGAAGATGGAGAAAAACGAGAGGAAAGACAAGAACTTGCCGAGCAATATGCTGCTGCAAGTTTATGAGGCGTTGTTTGATGTGGTTGAGAGGAAATCGGGCGGCAGCAAGAGGTTGATTAGCGCTAGTCCTAATGTTAATGTTGATTATGGAGTTGAAAAGTTGGCTGTTAGTAATCCTTCTGGTGGTGTTAGTAATCCTGCTGCTCTTGTTGTTGCTCCTCTAATGCAACATCAAGTATCAGTTTCGATACCATTGTCGTCGCCGGCGGAGGCGCCACCTCCGCCGGTGGCACCGCCTAGTCAGGCTCAGGCTCAGCCGCAGGCACTTCCTCCTCTTGTGTACTCTCAGCCATTGCCTGCTGCTGTAGGTATACTTTCTCTCATTTCATAGTGTTCTTTTAGTTGTTTTTGTTTAGGTTATAAATGTTTTGTTGTGTTTGTAAGGATTTTGGTTTCTAGATTATGGGTACTTTTATGTTGATTTTGATCGGGTTCGAGATTGATCGGATACTTTGATCTCGAATTGCCTCGTGTTTAAAGTTGATTGGGAAGTTTTTGGCAGTTTAGAGTTTAGGATTGGAAATTCTTTATCTAGTATTTTTTGTAGTTCGAGTTTGATAAAAATACATTGATCAACTCGAATCGGCTCTAGTTTAAAGTTGATCAAACACTTGTTAAAAGTTCGGAGTTATCGGGTAGAGCAAATGTATCTACTTTGTTTTAATTCGGGTTCAAGCTTAAGAAGACATGTTTTAGGATGTAATAAAGTTCTATTAAAATTTGTTTCATTGTGTTACCAAAAAAAATTGTTGCATTGCATAACTTAAGTGGCTAAGAACTCTTTTTTTTTTTGTCTTGTTATAATTAATAGTGCTGCTGAGTAGGTGACAGCTAAACCTATAACTCAAATAACTACGAAATTTTTCCTTCAATGATCAAACACGAGACCCAGTTTAAGCGACTGCTAATGTTGTTACTCACTTAAATAGTTTGTATATGTATACATATTTAATCCCATGCTTAGTTTCAGATACCGATGAGACAAGCGAGTATTCAGACACGCCGGCCAAGAGGAGACGGAGGAGGAAGGCCATCGACAGTGGAGATCAGGAGAGGAGCAGCGGAAGTGCGACAATGGAAATGGGGAGTGCGATATCAAGAAGTGCATCAATTATTGCTGAAGCCATTCAAGCATGTGAGGAGAGAAAAGAGAGAAGGCATAGAGACTTACTAAACTTGCAAGAGAGAAGACTTCAACTTGAAGAATCCAATGCTCAAATCAATAGGCAATCCATTAATGCCCTAGTTGATGCCATTAACAATCTTGCTAGTTCGATTCTCGCCTTAGCTTCCCGAAAAAAATCTTAATGTACCCTTTTCGTTGTTGGTGTTATAAGCATTCACAGTTGAAGAAGCCTCAGGTCGGCCTAGATTTATGTGCCCTAACCCATTGATAATTGATTGTTCTCCTGATTTTTTGGTTTGGATATATGGATTATTAGGGGGTTAAGCATGATTAGTATGGATCACATTTTAGTTGTATATATGTAATTGAATGCTTAAATTATTGAAATCATGCAAGGCGCCTATATTTGTGATTCCTAGATTCCTATCTATCCATTCAATTTTATGTCTTCTACTAGTAGCTAGGGTTGTATGTACCATAGTGAGCAAATACTAGCGTTCTAGTTCTATATCACTTTGTTTGCTTTTAAATGTCATTTCACATTAGTACATGGATCCACCATTTCAAATATCAATACATATTCATTTTAAGTTAATTTTAGACTCTTCCTTTGTTCGACCTTACGGGAGTGCTAAATCTAAATGGTTCATTTATCGGGCAGACACATCATGTTGGAGATTTTCCACGTCAAGAAAATTTGGCTATATTTTTTTACATTTCTCGAAGTAATTAATTTAAAAGACCTATTTTCAAAAATTTAAGATAGAGATCGAGCCAGTTTTTTTCTCACAGTTTCTCTGAAGTAAATTGTCGCTAAAATTACTAATATAAAAGACATGTTTGCATGTTATTTTCTCATACGATGTCTAGATTATATGAATATCTGATGTTATGAAACTTTATTCAACACTGTATATTCATAAATATAAATTTTGTGCATATCTTATATTCTCTGTAAAGGATTATCTAATTCATGAAACATTTAATTAAATGTCATCCAATTAACCGGAACTTGGTTCCCACTATATTAGGATTTGATAGAAGTTAACAGAATTCTTTTCATTCACTAGTCCCTAAACTTAAACTCGAGACTTCACTGAAATATCGAATTATTTATGGCATGCACCACACTTTTTTTTATAAATGCGTGTGCATATATAATAAAGTTGAGTAGAAAAGGACACTAAGGAGGAAGAATTGGATGGTTGCCTTGAACATTAAAAGCTGGGAGAGGTTCAAAATGTGAATTAATGGGTTGGTACGTATTGTATTTATTGTATATGGCTAATTATTTTTCTTTTGTTTCCATTGAAGATCTCTTACTATATCTTCTTTTGTTTCTTTACGAGTATCTCAACAACACACATATCACCCACGCGCTCACTATTATATATGTGAATGCATTACTAGTTTACATTTGACCAAATATTATGTACGAGCTAAGTTGGTATTTGATATTTTTTATTTCTTAAATAAAAGATACAGTAAGTTGTTTCAAATGAAGCAAACAACAATTCGACTAAGCTTGAATTCAAAATATTCAGAAAGATTTGCTTTTTTTAAGCTACATGTTGAACCAAAATCCGAAGTACTATACCACACTATCCAAATTTTGTGCCACATAAATGCTCTATTTGATACAAAAGGAGAAGGATTTCAAAATTACCTTGATGGTGTAACCAACTCGTCCAAACCGATCATATAGTTCTGCATTGAATTTAATATAATTGAAGTGGATTGAAGTAAAGTTAAAAAGAATAGAGTCCATCATAATAGTATATATGCTATATAACTTTCATCATCTAGTACATTTGAGTTTTGATTCAACTACATCCAGATATCAGGTTGATCATGCATCTGGTTATAATGAATGATTCTTCCAAAAGAACTTTCAGCATTCCCAAAAATTCAAATTCTAAACCTTCCAAGTCAGAGTTTGAAACTCTGTAATTTGAAAATGTTCGTATTCAATTTTTCTATTAATGTTGTTACTTATTTAATTACTACATTATATAACTACGATCTTTCTGAGCCACACAGTGTACAAACTTCATTAGTGAAACGCTACATAACTCATGCTATAACTCTTAAAGATGGTATCGATTACAAAAGCAAATCAAATGAGTAACACCAAGTTAAAACATGAAAGACCAAATAGCATAGGGAGTTGAGGGACACGCGCTGAACGTGAGAAGGGGGGAGGGAAAGGGGAAGGAACCAAATTCAATCTCATTAAATCAGAGAAACAGTACTTCACAGACTGGTCAAAAGGGACCGGTCAATGATCTCTGAGCGGATATGAGACCCGAATTACCAAAATACCACTGCTGGCATATGCCCATTATTGGTGCCAGATTCTGCTTCTACGTGACAAAAGTTGGGGACTTTTTTGTCATTTTCTTTTCCCCTCTTTATTTTTTGCCACTCACAATTTCAGGCTCTTTATTATTGGCTAATTTTGCTACCCTTTGTTTATTTATTTTTATTTTTCTGACAAAAGTTCTGTACGAAAAATAAAGCTTTCCACTTTCTTTGTTATTATTATTTTAAAAATATATATAATTAAATTATTTTTATTATGAGAATCGGTAGCCAGGGTAGAATTGGCATTTCAGCTTTCTATACCTTCATCATGTGTAAAATTTGCCTTCATTTTGGTTAAAAATTACATTACATTGGTGAAAAAACATTTATGGTGTAGTCTGATCGCCTATACACTTCTTAGATACGTACAATATTTATTAACTTTGTTATTACGATTCTTTACCTTTTGTACCTCTAATAGGAATATTTGAATAAGGCATAGTATTGAATAGTTGTTGATGACAAAAAGATATGAGAGACTCTAAGGTGACTTTGTTTTAAACAAAGTTACCTTAACTTTGTTAATCTCATTATTGATTGTGTGGAGTTCATCACTAATTTAATGGTGAGATCAACAAACTTATGCTTACTTTGTTTAAAACAAAGTAAGCATAGCCTATACCGAAAAATATATATAAATATTATAACATAATGATTAATGACTAAATAATTATATATAAATTTAAAAACAAAAATTTGTGGTTCAATTTGAGATTACTTTTCCAAATCGTCATTTTTAAAATGTTTTAATTTAAAGTTTTCTCTATAATTATTATATTTTAGTTTTGGGGAAAGATTGAAATGAATTGTCTAAAACAAACATTGTGTGAAAAGTTTATAAGATTAACTTTTGAAAACATTAGACTAGACATTAATTTTTACAAGCTTCATATTAATTTTTGAACTGTTCAAATATAACTATATTAGGTCAAAATTATAGATTATTTTTATGGATAATTTCAAAAACCTCCTTTCAGGTTTCAACTTTTCTTAAAAACACCCCGAATGATTAAAATTCATCAAAACTCCTCCTGATGTTTTGCTTCGTTATCAAAACTAAGACTTTCCCATTCAACAGCAGTTAACTGCTGATGTGGACAGGGGCAAATTTGTCCAATGCTTATTTTTTACCCATATCCAACCCTAACCCTAATCCAAATACCCAACCCAACCCTAATCTCTTGTCGCTGTCGCTGGAAAATCACGATTCCAACGACAGCGGTGATGGCACCAAAACAAACCTCCTCCTCCTTCCTTTCTCTTGGCTGCCTCCTCCTCTCTTTCCGTCGCCGTCCGTTTCGTCCCCGCCGCCGAAAATCTCTCTCTCCTTCAATCACCGGCCAAGCCAGATCTAGAAATTGACGGGATCTCACCGGGAAAGCAATTTGATTTCGTTCGCTGGGGAAACTCCGGTCATAAACCAAGATCCGATCGTGAAATCGACATTTGCTGGCGGAAGAGACTTAGATCAGAAACTTGTCGGTGATGGGAATCTCACTGGGAACAGATCTCGCCAGGGGCGCGAACTTGCCGGAGAACCCATTTCAAATCTGGCCAAATCTCGCTCTTTCTGTCTCTTTTCTCGTCAATTTTGTGTTCAGATCTAGGGCCGTAAAGAGAGGAGAGAGGAATCGTGAAACTCGCCAGAGAAGAGGATAAACGGTTAGAGGTGATTTTCCAGCGAACAGCTGATCGCGGTTTCCGGTGAAAAGGGGAAGAGGAAGGTCGGGTCATAGCGAGATTTCGACGAAGAAGAGCGAGGTGTGGGGTGGGATTTCGCCGGAAACTATTAGAAAAGGGGAGGTGCCGCCGACGTTTTCCAGTGAACTCACTTTTGCCGACGACGGGGTCGCCGACGCCAGCGGTAAATGGTGGAGTTAGGGTTTTAAGTGAGATGTGGGTTAGGGTAAGATATAATGGGTATATGGGTTAAAGAATGTGTTTGGGTAAATGGGTTAAAAATTAAGGATTTGACAAAATTACCCCTTGTCACTTCAGCAGTTAATTGTCTTTGGATGAAAAATCCTTGTTTTGATAGCGGAGGAAAACATCAGGGGCTTTTTGATGGATTTTAAACATCCGGGGTGTTTTTTTTTTAAGTTATCCCTTAATTTTATCAAGGACCAAAGTTTTTGCAATTCAATTTCCATATTTTCTTCGTTCTATACTCTTTCTATTTTTTTTAATGGACGTTTTGATTAAAATCATCAAAACTAATAACTTATTTATTACACCTTCAAAATGACTAATATATCCTCTATACTATTATATTTCTTCTTATTTACTCATTTAAAATTTCATTAATATTTAACTTTTCTCCTAATTAATACAAGGACAAGTTAGGAAAAAATAATATAAAAAGATATTGAAAAATATAACAAATTCATTAAAAAGAACCAAAATCAAAAGCATGAAGAGTCCATTAAAAAGAACTGGAGGAAGTACCAATCAAGAAAATCTCAGAACAAATAAATCTCATGTTTTGCTTTATTTATTTCAAGCTTTTTAGAAAGAAATTTGAAACTTAATAGTTATTAAACTTAACATTGGGCTTTTAATACTTGACGTAGGGGCTTTTGACCCAAAAATTCCATCAAATACTCATTTCCTTCCTAGCATTTGAACTGCCATTAAATTCTTGCCACTTCTTAATCGTACCTGCGAGATGTATCTCGGTTTATAATGTAAAGTGTAAACCCATATGGAAAGAGTAAATTCAAATTTCATTAAATACATTTGTAGAAATTAGAGCAGAGCTTAACTGTGACTAATTCCAAACCACCGAGCTAGAAATTCAATTAAAAATAGATACCCGTAAATTTTAAACAATTCCTCAAATTCGTATGATTTGCTGCATTTGCATAATAAACCATAAACAAATGTTGGGAACAAATGGACAACTTTTGTTGGTGAGAATCAAATTGTGAGATGAAAAAAGAGAACCCAATGCTTCTTCTGCTCCATTAACTCTGCCATATTCCTCTTTTTTGTATATGAAATCATCATACACAAAAGATCCTCAAACGAGGAAATGCTATTATTAATTATTATTGGTATTATTATTTTTCTTAGACTGACACGTGTGACGTATCAAATAGTTAACCAACCTAGCCTAATTTACTTTGAGACTAGGTTATGACAACATACTTTTTGGAAAAATATAAAGAATATATAAATGATATGTAACAACTTAATATATATTAGATAGTAGATATATTATTATGTGAGCAGATAACTAATGAATATGTAATTAGACATGCAATGAGATTTTGAATATTAGATTAATTCTTGAAGATGCCGGGTTTTGAATCCAAAACCTCTCACTTCCGTATTTGAAAATGTATCAACTGAGCTATGCCAATTTAATTGCGACGTAATTTCATTTGAACATATTCTTATTTACACGAGCTTCAATTTCAAGAGTTTTATACCACATAAATTATTCATCAACTATAGATGTATTACACTTTTTTGTGATGTTTTTGGTGTTTTTAAAGTGTGTAATAGATATATAATATATGCTTAGAAGTATATATTGGTGTGTATGTATTAGGTAGGTAATATTGTAAAAAAACAAAAAAGACATATTTAAAGAAATTTGAAAAACTTACTTAATAAACTTTATAATTGATAGTATTGATCTTGCCCTTCTTCGCGAATCAAAACAGTACCGACCGCCTCGTCTGTCGCAGCAAGATATAAGTAAAGTGTTTCACCCTTCTTGGGTGGACTAAGCAACGGTGGGCTCGCTAAAAACTTTTTGATCTCTTCGAAAGCTTTTTGAAAGCTCTCATTCCACTCGAACTTATTATCTTTCTTGATTGCCTTGTAAAAAGGCATGCATCTCTTTGCCGAGAAAGAAATGAATCTTCTAAGCTCATTGAGCCGCCCATTGAGCTTTTGTACTTCGTTCAACTTCTTGGGAGGCTTCATGTCTATGATTGCCTTGATTTTTTCGGGATTTGCTTCGATCCCTCTTTCTGAGATTATGAACGCAAGGAACTTTCCTTGTCGTACACCAAAAGCGCATTTCTCCGGATTGAGTTTCAATCTATACATATTCAGGCGGTCAAATACCTGTCTTATATCCTCAACATGTTCTTCCTCACTTCTGCTTTTGATGATCATATCATCAAT
>CAOJBJ013039876.1:0-17671 GCA_948291685.1 Euphorbia celastroides
AATTGGAGCTCATTTGCAGAAGTTCCCTGTAAGTTAAATAACATCAAGTCAAAAGTATAGCCAGCAACCCATGTTTGAACAATTATAAGTAGAGCTATGTAAGACACTTTAGCCGATTACAAGTGAATTTTTAAGTACCAAGAAATAAATTTTTGTAATTATCATTTTTGATATATACTTACAGCTTCAAGAACCGAGAATGTTCATAGTTGCATTGTTTTAGGCTCTTTGGAGTACCATCTTTCAATTCAAAACTTAATCTTGGTTTTGATTTTGGAGATTATGGCCTCATGAGATAGTAAAGAGCTCAGTAATAGAAAAATATAAAGATTCAGGTAACAGCATAGTGACATTAAGAACCAAAGGATTCTTCATTCAATTTTTCTCTTGAAAAATTAACCATATAAAATTTCAGAAGATGAATTCACCAATGCCAAATTAATCATCATATGTAGGAAAAGGAAGTACTAAACATTGACGAGGAAGAAAACTATCGCATTTACATTCTAAAGTCTATGTCTTTCTAGAAATAGAAGAAAAAGATCACAAACTTGAAGTTGAGCTTGTTGAAGTGCGAGCAACTGAAGTGCTATCCCTATGAAGACCTAGACATAATGATAGAAGGCGTCAGCTTAAGAACATGTCTTAACCATTATATTTTTTAGGGGAAGTAATTGCATATGAATATTGTACTCTTTTTCCTTCGCTAAGTTTTTGTCCCACTGAATTTTTCTTAGCAAGGTTTTAACGAGGCATGTTCATATTGCATGATAATTATCTTATGAACAGAGGAAGTAAGCACTGTACTCTTTTTCCCTTAGCAAAGGTTTTTCATGAGGCAGCGCCCCATTCGCGAAATGGACAAATATAATGGTTAAGAAAATTAGACACAAGTGGAACATGAACACTTCTTTTAACAAAATCATACCTCTATCGTGCTAGTATCGTTTTCGCAATCGCTGGAATATCACATTTGTTCTTTCGATCATGATAAAGTCGTAACACAATTTCTGCAATTTCCTCAATTTCCTTTCTTGTTACCTCTGCATTCAAACAACAAATTCAGTCACCAAATAATAAACACTTACAAGGTTGAAGCACATTACTAATTACAGGCCACACAGGATTTTGAGCAAACACTTTCCGAAATCTCACCAAATCATGACCAATTAGGTTTTTAATTAAGTAGACAAGTCAAAATTTAGACAATGCATTTCAAACTTAGAGGCAAATTAGATCTCAAGGTAGCAGTTAGAATCCGTCGAGACATAATGCATTTGCACAAAACAAAATACATATGTGAATTAGGCAGAGACTTTAGCCAAACCAAAGAAGCTTCAATTGATAATTTGGCTCAAAATTCGATTCACCGAAGAATCGGAAATATCTGAATCAATATATCTAAACATTATCAGTACAAAACGCACACTATAAAATAAACAAAATCTCTACAATTAGAAACGATACAGAGCTAGAACTATATATAAAACACACATTCGAGGAATTGCGAAAGAGGAATTTCACATACAAAGAAGCGTGGTAAAAGGAAGAGTGGAAAAATCGAAGGTAGATAGCCTAGGTGAGAGAGAAATAAATCGGACTCAAATCAAGAGAAAGAAACAAAAATCAAAGGAAGATTGGCAAAATAGGGCTGTAACTAAAGTGGAAGACGGAGGGTGCGAAAGTTGAACTCCAAGAACGGCAAATAACAGACACAAACAACAAGAAGCAGATACGGGAGCAAAGAGAAGAAGAAATTGGCGGAAGCAAAAATGGAGTTCAACAGTATTAGAATGAAAATTGCGAAGTGATATTGGAGGATAAGGAGAAAACCTAATTTCAATTTGGCCTTTTCTCCTTAACTGGTTATATTTCTAATAGAGACAAAAGATTCCTGTTTTGATAATCAGATTATACAAAGACTACTCTCCTCCCTTGCAATCCATCACTAAATCTGAATGTTAAATACCTTTCCAACAGTAAACTCTCAGTTTAAAATTAAATTTTTTTCTAACATAGTGTTTCACAAGTTTGCAACAAATTCGAAAAATGATGAGTTATATTTAAGCTTTCACAAAAGATTTGCATATGACTACTTTGAGTGAAGAATCGCTTTTGATAGAGTTTCAGCATTGTGTGATTTTTTTTTTAATGTTTCATCGCCTTCAAGCTCGAGTATTTATAAATTTAATTCTTTTAAAGTAGTTGTTATTGGATTATCTTCGAACTTCCTTAATCTTCAAATTAGTGAAATACCTATTGTGAAACACTATTCCACTTAATCCAAAATTATGGGTTCGAAAACTTTCTCTATAATTCTTTGAGGCGAGATTGAGGTGATTAATGTTTTTTTCAATCTCTAATTGGCTCTACAATTCAACGAATAGAAAATTGTGCGCCTTGCACCTTCTCTTTCTATCTTTTGCATTTAATGCGCTTCTATTTTGTCAGAGTAGTTGACCTATCAATTTGATAAAAGCATACCAAAGGAATTTTTTGTATTTCCTCGTCAATGCAACATTGCTCAGCAAAACGAAACATAGTTAATCAGCGAGTAACAAAATTGGACAACGTTGTTGAGCTGAATTTTGCCAGCGCAAAATAGAGATCAGAGAGACTTATCCAACAATGACATAATTATTCATAAATCTAGTAATATGAATAGGTCCGACACATCAATATCTTCATGAACTTGGTCTAAATAGCTTATTGCCCTAATAAACCTCAAATGCTTCTTTCCATTGTACATAAGACTTACATAAGGTGCATTAGTTTTTCCCCTGAAAGTCACATATTAGCTTCTCGTGTTTTAGACTTTTCAATAATGTCATTCTTCAAATTTTTTCTTTCCAACCAAGAATCGAAATACACGATTTATGTTATAGTTTTTATATGCAGATCTTATAGGTTTAACCAATTCTTTAGTGATTTCATTAGTTTATCGAATAAAAGACAAACAAAACACCAGCAATTTTTACCGAGGTATCCCAGTGCTTTTTACGGCTCCTAGATTAAGTTCTTGTGTGTGTGTGTGAAAAGATCAATGGTTACTTTATTGATGGTTGCTTAAAAGCGGCCAAAAAAAGGTATAATGTTCGAGTCACCATAAAGACAGATTCAACGCAAGCAAACGTTCAAGAAACCCTAAGCAAATCGATTACTAACCCTAAGAAACTAATCAAGACAGTGACAAACAAGAGCTGAAGTATACAGAAAAGAAGAGAGTACACCTATTTGATCACCAGTCTTCAACTATGTCTCAACAAATTAAAATTCTCTGCAAAACTCAAAACCAGCACGAAATCGCAGAGAGAAGAGCAAAAGCGCCGAAATGATCTCAGAGAGTAAAAGTGAATTAGTAACCCTAATTCTGGTGACTGATATCTTATATACCTCTGCTCTTTATTGGAAACGCATCGTTTGGTCTCATCGTAGGGTTTTCACCGGTTCACAATGCTTGGGTTTCTATCCTTGGGCTTCCATTGGGTTAGTCTAGGCAAACCACAACATTCTCCATCTTAGACCAGAGCTAGGCCATCCAATCTCAAACCATCCAACGGATCTTCACACACACACAAATGTAGGGTAATTCTAACCGGCACTAAGGGCAAAATTTAACACAAAGTCAAACTGAACGACTCCCAGCTTCGTCAGAGCAGCGTGCAACTTATCAACAGACACAATCTTAGTACAAATATCAGCTAGATTAACAGATGTATGTACCTTACTTATTGTAATTGCATTACAAGAAATTACATCCCTTATAAAATGTAACTTGATATTTATGTGCTTTATCCTCTCATGATACACAGAGTTTTTACTAAGGTGAATACCTGACTGTGAATCATAGTTAATATTTACAGTGTCTTGTTAATACCTAATTCACTTGTAATTCCTTTCAACTAGAGAGCCTCTTTAATTGCCTCAGAGAGAGCAATGTATTCAGCCTCTGTGGTTGACAGTGCAACTACATTTTACAAGCTAGATTTCTAGTTAATTAAATTACCCCCCTAAGGTAAAACAGTACGTAGCAGTAAATCTCCTTTTATCTAAATCTGCATCATAGTCTGAATCACAATACCCTTCAATTTCAATGTTATTACTACTAGACCTTTTATAAAGCAAACACAAAGCATTAGTTCCATGTAAATATCTTGTTAACCATTTCACAACATTCTAGTGTTCTTTTCCTAGATTACTCACAAATTTGCTAACAAGACTCACAACAAAAGTAATGTCAGGTCTAGTACAAATCATAGAAAATATAAGTGAACCAACTACACTTTGATAATGAATATTTTCCATAAAATCAGATTCACATTTATCAAGGATCTTAGGACTAGCATGTAATTTAAAATCTGCTCCAATAGGTGTGTTAACAGGCTTATTTTTCTCTAACTCAAAATTGTTCAACATTTTAATAATGTAATATTTCCGGGTTAAACAAAGTATACCTTTATCTCTATCTCTTATGATATCTATGCCTAAAATTCTCCTAGCATGCCTTAGATATTTTCATATCCAATGTACTACTTAGTTTTAATTTCAGTTTGTCAATGTCAATTTTATTTTTAGATGCAATCAGTATACCATCCACATATAAGAACAAATAAACATATCGACAATTATCAGTTTTCCTGTAATATACACATGGATCTTAATTACATCTTTTAGAATTTAGCATTGAGCATAAACTGATCAAACTTTAAGTACCATTGTGTTGGTGACTGTGTAAGACCATACAAGGATTTTTCTAATTTACAAACATAAGACTCTTTTCCTTTTATAGTGAATCCTTCAGGTTGTTCCATGTATATGTCACCCTCAAGGTTTCCATGTAATAAGGAAGTTTTAACGTCCATTTGCTCTAATTCAAGATTAAAAGATGCAACTAGAGACATGATCAACCTAATGGATACATGCTTTACTACTAGTGAAAAAATTTCCTTATAGTCTATCTCTTCAACCTGAGAGTAACACTTAGCTACTACTCTAGCTTTAAATCTCTCTTTCTCAACACCGGTGATAAGGGGTTTTCTCTTAAACACCCATTTACAGTCTATAATCTTTTTACGTTCAGGTTTAGGAACTACAATCCAGGTTTGGTTTTTATTCAAAGAATTCATTTCATCTTTCATAGAACTTAACCGTTTTAGCCAATCTTTACTAGTTCTAGCCTCAGTGTAAGATTTAGGCTCATTGATCTCAATATCATCAGCAGTCAAAGCAGCAAATTCAACAAGTTCAGAACAATAATAATCATAAATGACAGTCTCTGAATCTAGAAGGTAGTTTTGACTCTCTTCTAGGTCTGTCAATATTCTAATTGTTATTTTCATTTACTTCATCAGGATGAACATCATTATTAATATAATCAGGTTCACTGTTATCCAAATTTGGTTTAACAATATTATCATCTTGATTAGTCAACTGACTATTATTTAGAGCATCATCTTCATTCAAATTATGTTGTATATTATTGAAGTGATTTTGTTCAAGCCTATCAAGCTCCACCTCATATGGAGCATTCTGCAGTGACTGTGATTTATTTAGATCAATATTATTTACTGACTTTGGAAAGACATTCTCATTGAAAGAAACATCTCTAGACACAATGACTTTCCTATCAGTTTCAGACCACAACTTATAACCTTTTATACCATTAGGCTAGTGTGAGCATCGGAATTTTTCCGGGGC
Organism: Euphorbia celastroides; assembly: GCA_948291685.1. Lineage (NCBI taxonomy): Eukaryota > Viridiplantae > Streptophyta > Magnoliopsida > Malpighiales > Euphorbiaceae > Euphorbia > Euphorbia celastroides. Next base: position 5,698 of record CAOJBJ013039876.1, read on the forward strand.
CTATGATGAACCGATATTCAATATCAACTTCCTTGGATCCTACTTTTTAAGATTAGAAGGTTTAAAAGCAAGGTGGAACTCAAAATGCAAGAACTGCAGATAAGCCGTGAACCGAAGAATCTTGGGAGAGAGAAAATAGCCCAATATCCAAACCAACTTCACATTTTGCATCCATTCCCTCCAAATTACCCCATTTAATCTCACTTATGCCTCCATGAGTGGTTTAGAGCCTTTCGATTGCAAGAAAAGAGCCAAAATGTTAAAATTACTGAATTACGAGGGTCCTGAAAGACTGAATCTTTTCCAAACCCAACCAAACTCAAAATCCACACTTGAACCCTCAAACATATTCTATTACACACCAATTTTTCATTCAAAACTGATTTGGGTCGAATCGGACTCGAATCGCACCTTGGGAGCCCCCCGAACAGCCCTTCGGACAGCGTCACCGCCATGTGGCGGCAGCCCATTAGGCAGTTGTCCTGGGTGCAACGGGGCGAATCTCGGGTGCTTTTCGGCACCCATTGATGTTTGTCAAACCCAAAAATTTTGTTTTGCAATTTTTTGTAATTTTTGTTCAGTTTTGGACTAAGTAAACCCGTTTGAGTTTTAAAACAATTCGATGGATTAATTTTGAAATTGAATCCAACTATTTCAAAGGTACAAAGTTTGATAAATTTGTTGTTGAAATCCCGAGAATTTCCTGATTGGAATCTAAATTAAAAATTACAATAGTGAATTTTAGTTGGATTAGCAAGAGGATTTTCTAAATTGTTTTGGTTCAAGTTTTGAACCTAATCTTGATCTTAACATGTGATGTGTTAGTTTGTTAAATTAAGTTGATTAATTATGGTACTAATTAATTGAACACATCAAAGTTAGAAATCAAATATCCCGAATTTGAGTGGGAACAGTTAAAGATTGGCTAGCTTGATGGTTTCGCAATATTTTGGTTAAAGTATAAGATAACTTTTATTTGTTAGTTATATGATAATCAAAATGATAAATCCTTATAATATTGAGTCGTTTAAAAGTGCTATCCAAATTCACACCTCTTCCTCTCACTAGGGCATAGTATGCAACATGCTCAGCAGGACATATTATGTGATACGGTGCGCCGTCGAGGATTAGGATATTTTAATATAGTTAACTGTGAATGGCGGTTTAGACTCACGAGGTTTAGTATTGCTCAGCGGGGCTCGAAGAAAAAATGGACAAGGTACCAATATGTCCATTAACTAAGAGTCTTTAATGTAAAGATTTGATAGTTTATCCTATCAGGCATTCTGTAGTGGGCAACATGCTCAGCAGGGCTCATTATCTGAAAGGTCGTGGATCTTGGAATAAGGCTAAACGTTAACACCTAGTAAATTAATTTTGGATTTGATTAATTTTGTTTGAGCCTTGATGTTTAAAGTCCTTCATTATAACTCTGTTGTTTTTGTGTATAGAATCTTTCTATTTGCAGGTACTAAAGCACAAAAATGGCTGCTAGAAACGATGTGATCATGTAGAGCATTCCTTTCATCACTAGGAAGCTGTCCGATACATCAGTCATAGATTGGATCATGGGCATTTTTGGTGCTGTAAGGGAGCAGAATCTGGACTATATACTGAAGATAGCACCTCCTACCAATCCATATGGGATGCCAGAATCCATAGATCGGGATCGACACTAGAAGTGGATTAGAGATGAATCTTTTGTCAAGAGACTGATGATGGAAATGATGGAACCAGAGTTCAAAGCCCAGTTCAAGTGGATGAAGGCTTATGACATCATGGCATACCTCATGCAGACCCATAAGAACAAGGTCAAGAAAGAGTTTAATCGCATTAGGCATTTTCTTGAGAATGTGAGGTTGATGTCAAAAGCCTCAATCCACGCTCATGTCAGTCATTTGAGAATTTAGATCTATATGGCTAGATGTTTGGGTTTTTGCATTCCGGAGAACAATGCTATTCGGTACATTCTACACTCACTTCCTTATACCTATATGATGTCGGTGAACAACCTTGTTGAATACAAGGTGATCGTTACTATTTCCCAATTGCAAGACAAGTTAGTCAAGATTTATGGGGATGGTGATGATCAGTTCTATCAGGTGGATGGCTCATACTCTGAGAGTTTATCTGATGATGATTCCTATTCTGTTAAGTGGTCCTCGATTCACTTGTCTTCAAACATAGAACCTGTGGAGTCAGATGATGACATAGAGTCGAATGACAATATGGAGTCAGTTGACGACATATAGTCGAGTGAGGACATGGATTAGGATGAGAGTGTAGGCAGCACTCTATCAGGTATTTCTTTTGATATCCATCTCTATTTCAACATCGTGAGTCAATGACTCTAGATGTGGTACTCACATTTGTTAAATGTGCAGAGTTTTAGAAATTGGAGATTCTTGGCAGATGGTGAAGTGGATATTCGAGTTGGCGATGGTACTCATTTGAGAACCATGGAAGTCGAAGGATTTACTTCAGATTTGCAAAGTAGGCTAGTTTAGTTTTGAGAAAACTATTTTTTATGCACCCGTTGATTTTAGGGATTTTATTTTGGATTTCTTATGGATATGGATGATTTCTTTATTGATATTGGACATGATAGTTTTTCTATCAATTGTGGCAATATTATCCTTAAAAATACTTTCTCAAGGAATGGTAGACATATCCTTAATCTAAGATAGCAAATAGCCTATACTTTATCATCTGAATACCTGAAAGGAATAGAACATTGAATGTCAAAATGGATTAAGTCCGGTGGTGTTAGCTTGGTCATATGAGTGATGTATATGTAGTTAGATTTTGAGAAATCAAAGTGCTAAACTCATTAGACATAAAGTCTTTTGATACTTATAGACTTCACTCATATGGGAAGATGACGTAAGTACATTTCAATTAATACATTGAAAAGGGACTTCATCATTGAAATTCATATACATTATCACATAGAATCAAATGAATGTGAATGCTAGACTTTGTTACTTAATTTTGCTTTAAGTTAGAAACTTTCTAAAAGTTTAGAAGACTATGAGGCAAAATTGGAGCAACAACTTCGACAATAAAATGTGAATGCCTTGGTCTTATAGGGAAGCTAAGCATTTGAGCCAAATATTTTTGACATACACTTCCTAGTATGAGCTTGCAACACCACTCATTCATTTATGAACACCACGACAAGCGGTGTGTGATAGATGAATGATTAACGTTGTTCACATAGAGGTGATGAAATAAGATTTCATTGTTATGGAGCATATTCTACAACAGCCTGCTCACATAATCATTATTGTTTCTAGCAAGGCATATGTAAGGACACCATATGAAATATGGAAGGTCACAAGACCTAATTTTGTCGTACATGAAATTTAGGAATTCAATGCTTATGACGAGAGTTAGTCAATGCTTGAATCCAAAGTTTCGAAATGCCTTTTGTGTGGATACCTTTAGGGAATTAAAGGTTGTAGCTTCTTTAATCTCGTAGAAGAATAAAGTTTTGTTGTTCGCATTAGGAACTTCATATTAATGAAATTCCTGGATGCAGAAGATAAAAGAAACTAAGATTGGACTCACTAGAGTTCAAAATTCCACAAATATCCTCAAGGATATGAATGGGGTTGCTAGGAAAACCTAACCGGTAACTTTATGCGCAAGTAGAGGAAACCAAAAAGGTTGCACATGAACCTGTAAGGTTTCAAGGGTTGTTGAAAGGACCACAGTTGGATATATGGTGTGAATCCATAGATGATAAGGTACAATCTATTCGATGACCAATTGAAACATTCTAGATAAAGGCGAAATGCAAAAGGCTGGATGATCATTCATGGATCAAAGCATGCATCTAGGCTTTGAAAATCGAAATTGATGAAAACAGTTTTAAAACGTGATTTCATGCAAGACCGATAGGTTTTGTGTTTGTAAGAAGATTAGTGGGAGCATTGAGTTTTTCTAGTATTATGTTTCGCTGACGCCCTTATCATTGGAGACATTATCTCAACACTTCAAGAAGCAATGAAGTGGTTGGATAAGTGATTAGCAATGAAAGATTTGTGGGAAGCTAAGATCTTTCTTTTGAAACAGTGTTTAAAGGGATGGATCTGTATAAATTTCTCGAAGTCAAGTCAAGGTGAGAACATAAATAATACCCTTAGAAGATTTAACGTGGACGAGGTTAATAAATGATTTCTTACTGGTGAGCCATGATTTCATCCTAATAAGGATAATTGTCCAAATTCACGAAAGGATAATTTTTCGTGGATCAAAGGTCAGATGCTCGAGCAACTGAATTGATCATGAAAACCAATGTTATGCGCTAGACTTGTTTTGACAATTCTCACTTAACATGACAAGTTAGTACTAATAGTTTCTATGGAAATATTGGATTGATGTCATGATTATCCTTAAGTATTCGCTATATGAACATATAATGAATTAAGCTTCAAAATTGATTGAGATAATTGACAGTTAGAATTTGAACATGTCTTTGCTCTCAAATGGAGGAGTCTTTGTTTGACAACCATCCATGCAACCCATGGTTGCAGATTCTATAACAAAGATTGAATACTTAACTACATGTCATGTTGCTAAGAAGGATGTTCAGATCAAGGTAATGGTAACCGAGTTAGGAGTAGTGTTGACTATTCTAGACTCAGTTGACACATTTTGTGATAACAATGAGGTCATGGCACAAGCAATGGAGTCTCGATCACACACGAATTCGAACATGTACTCAGGGAGTTTCACCAAATTAAGGAGATTGCAGGAAGGTGATATCTTACTTCAGAGGGATAACACAATTAAGGATGTCGCTTTTCTATTAACTGAATTAATCACGCAATAAAGTGTGGTGGTGATGGTAGGTCTATAAGAATAAGGGCAATGTCTACTTGTAACTAGTGCAAGTGGGAGATTGTTAGGTGTGCCCTAGTTCAAAGACATCAATTATTATATGTAATCAAGAAATTACGCTACATTATGTTATATTATGAAGGCACTGATCTAATCTGATATAGATCTTGTGTTATAATTAGTATTAAAGTATCCGTTGACATAATGTCATAAATTATAGTCCCGATTCTGTCTTAATCGTGGGAATGAATAAGACTATAGACTCGTGTATTGGTTAGTTATTTGAGAAATGATGCATCATTATAGGCACATGTTAGGTAACACGGGACTGGATCAATCCACACAGCAAGGTCACAAAGTGTTATGTCATAGACAAATCTTGTTGGGTAGATTTCAATTATACTTAAACTTGATTTCAATATATTGTTGATGTGGGATTGGATACACTCTAACATATTCCTAACGAGTCCTTAAATATTGGATTACAAGTACGGGTATGATTGTGTATTTCATGAACTCATTCAATAAGTAGTATTGAAGTGATGGGATTGTCATTCGATCTAACAAGTCAAAATGAATCATCGGCCACTTGATGATTGAAAGGAATCAGGGATCCCAAATAAGTTGGTAACTTATTTGAAACAATTATTTTATTCTACATCAAGAAATGTAATAAACAACTAAAGAGGGTGACGTGACTATGCCTCTTGTTTACTACATCGATGTCAATGGGCAAGGGATATTATGAAATAACTACCAGGTTTTAGTATCTAATTTAAGATACTATACTTTTCGTCATGATTGAGGACTGTAATGGTTTGCTAGGACTCACTTATATTTTATGTATTGGATCCCCATGGCCAACATATGGACGAACGCAACGGATCATGTGCATTGAACTACTGATTTGGGTTATTATGTACATATGTTGTACATAGCATATGAAGACTTAATTATTGATTAAAATAACCTTTCAGGTTAATTTAATTGAATAATTAATATAAACTTGGAAAATCAATTTAATTTAATGGAATGGTATATGAGGTTATATACTATTCATTAAAGTTAAGTTAATCTTGTTAAAGGACCAAACATATAGTATTTATTTAATTGATATTAAATAAATTCATATGTGCTAAAATTTAATGTATGCATATAAATTAATTAAGTTTGCATAGTTATTTAATTGATAAATAATATCGGTTGATCAATTAAAGAATAGTATGAGACTTTAATTAATTTGACATTGCATATTTATTTAATTCACTTGGGTTATATTAATAAATTATAGGGGTTCAATTTTTATCAAAGGAATTAAGTTTGAGGACTTAATTATTAAATTGAGAAACCCTAAGGGTTACTTTATTAATTTTAAACAAGAATCCTAATTAGACTAGGATTATGAATTAAATTTAAATAGTTGAAAGAATCCCCAAAACCCTAATCCAGTGCAAGGAGAAAACGCAGTTAACGTTTTCTAAGGGGGTGAGGTTGTCGTTCATCTTCTTCTCCAAGTTCTTCCTATTCGTTTAACCAATAGCCTAGCAACGATCCCAAATCAAGAGGAGTTCGCACACGTGCGGTTGGAGGGCTTACATTTGAAAGCCTCAATCAAGTTCCGCCTAGAGTTTCTTCTCAGATTTCTCACAGGTAAGCCGTTAGGTTTCTTGCCTGTCACCTTTTTATTAACAAATAGTATTCCATGAAACACGGTCCTATAAATTCCAGAAAATTTTAACTGATATTCCGCCATTGCGGTTGATTTTTTCAACGATGAATTCCTTCACTAGGGGTGGCCAACCACTCCTAACAGCCCCCCAACGGCTTAAAATTTAAGCCAACGGCCCCAGGACTTCCCGAATAAGCCCTAGGTCAGTTTGCTTTGTTTCTAAGCAACCCTAAGCCTCTCTTAACCCTATAAATACCCCCCTCAACTTCATAATTAAAGATTCCCAACTCTCAAGCAAAAATTCTCAATCAACAAGCTTTCTCATTCTCTCTCTTTGGCAATTTTTCCCCTTTATTGTTCCCTTCAACTTCCACCCCTAATTTTCAACCTAAAACCCTCCTAATAACCTCTAAAACTTCAAAAACACATTCCTAAACATTAAAACTCAACTATCATAACTGAAATCCTTCAAAACTTTAACCGAAGAACACTCGAAATACCCGAAATCCTTAATTTTCACCAATCTTTCATAACCTGAAGAACTTTCTCACAAGTTGTTCGACTTGGTGCCAACCTAGTTAGGATCAAGAGCCTCTCATACCCACAAAACACTTCCAAACCCGCAACCCAAAATACCCTAGCCGAAATCCATACTTCAAGAACCCGAAAATCACTCTTTTCGGTTTTTTTCACCACTTTTCATTGAAACTAACTCTAGAAACAAGCCTAGCTTGGGACTAGAAATCATGTTGAACGAAATTCATCAACATCAATAGACTCTCGGGATTGGTTCGTGGCTTGGAGCGGCTCGAGGGAGTTTGAGTTCATAATCATAAAAAAGCTTGGATTCGACGTTGGTATCCTGAGGCCTTAATTCTATAAAAATCCATAATCATCACATGTTGTTGTTGTATAATGCCATGATATGCCTTGTTTTCTAATGATTTACCATGATTTGTTGTTATTTTCCATGCTTTGAAATTGAAAAACAACCTCATAGCATGTATAAATTCAATGTACCAATCTAAATAATGTTCCAATTTTCACCGGTTTTAAGTTTCATTATTTTTCTAGTAGTTTCGAGTCAAGTAACATTTTTCTCTTAATTTTCCATTAAAATAAACTCAAAGATTTTTCTAAAGATTTCAAAATCGCCTAAATCGGATTTGTACTTAACAAGATAAAATTCCACAAAGTTGACATAAATTTTATTTTGTTTTCTGGAGTCTCATGATTTTTTTGAAGTTGTATTATTTTTCTATAAATAAAACATGTTTTTGGAATTTTTAATGTAAACTAGACCCAACAAGGATCATATCTAGAAATTTTGAGCTCCATTTGACCTTCGGAAGGTTTTCAAATAATTAATTTGGCTTAAAGTAGCGATTCTGGACAGTCTGCAACATAATGTGTTTTTCACTAACTTTTCGAAATCTTTAGAATCTGAAATTTTCACTTAAGTTTCATAACATGTTGATCGAGTCATGTATCAAATTTCTTATTATTCCGAGTTGGTTTGGTACTTTTCCAATTTCGTTTCCTCCAAAACATTGAATCTGCCTTTTTTGTGAAATTAATCTTTTTTAGTGTTTTTCAAAATTAAATTGTTTATTGTTTTGTAAAATAAGTAAAACTTGTAAAAACTAACTTGTTAACCTTCTCTAATATGTAAATAAATTATCTTCCCAATTTAGGAACTTTCCCTTTTATGATTAGAATTTAATTACATAAATTAGGAAGTATTAAAATGCTTTTATTTCCCTTATAGAAGTGTTATAGAACTAAATTAGAAGCATGATAATTAGGAAGCCTTGACTAATTTGGAACCTTGAATTATAATTATGTTGTGATATCTTTGACTTGTATTCATTTACGAAATTTAATTTAGAATTATTGCATGTAGGTTCGCCATTTAATTGATTTATTCTTGATTTATATGCATGTGTACAAAATGTAAAATAAACAAAATGTTTAGGAAGACTTAGGGGATTTAATCAAATAGTTAACTTTGTCATATGGAAGCGAATAAGTAATTCATCCAAACCTAATTTCTGGTTAACTGTTGTTGAGTCCATTCGGGTGTGTTTGACAGCACGATTATTTTAATTCTTGATAGAGATGAATCGAGTGGCGGCTCCACAACACTTGGCCTGAGCTTAGGTTTGAGACCATATTTTTAACAAGTTGTTTTATAAATAAGATTTCAAAGTAAATGCTTATCCCTATTGAGTTGTCAAAAATTGCAAATGTCGGAATCGACAGAAACTCGAAAAGCAAAACGGTACAGCCCGTAACGAAAATGTCGCTTGCTCACATGAAGCTTGGAAGGTGCTGCGTATAGGTAACATCTCATTACATGCATAATTTTTTATACTAATACACATATCAAATGACATTAAAAATAATAATTCAAGAGCATAATTTATACCATGCATGATATGCATATTTAGTAGAATATGCAAAAGCTTGTAGTTTTTATGAAAATACATAAATACAGTAATAGAAATTTATCATGTAATAAATGTTTAGGTACTTAATTTAGTAAAATGAATAATGCATAAATCAAATAAAATTGTCATACGTAATATTTATAATTTATATTAATTATGGATTGTTATTTCTAAGAATTAGTATAGAATAAATATGGTTATAAGTATAAGTATATGTGTTAGTATTGTAATTAAATTAAACATAGAGGGGAAAAATAGTCTTTACTGACCCAATAATTTAGATGGCTGATAAGATCAGATTAGATATGACTTTAGCAGCCTTAGAACCCAGAAATCTCACAAAGAAATCGTAAGGGAAGAGAGAAGAGAAGAGAAGGGACAAGAGAAATCAAATGAGTCGGGTAAGTTTCTAATTTTTTGACTAGGTTTTCATAGGTTTAGAGTTGAAATTGGAAAAGAAGTGTTGTTCATCTATGTTTGTAGAATCTCTCTGTCAAATTTGAGAGCAATTGGTTGAGTCGTACTCTAGTTATGAATTTTTCTTTCAGGATGGTACAGAATTACGGGTCTAAGTAGATAGGTTGAGATTCCTACTCGATCTGGTATAGTTCCAGATCTTCAAATGGTCTAATTTTCAGATATATTGTTTCCTTATGAGTTTATTTGATGTAGGAGAAAGAATCAAGTGATTTGGAGTTGGGTAGAGGAAGTTATTAAAATTTTAGTAAGGGTTGTGCATGTGTTACGGGACTGCAGTTGGGTGTATTTATTGGGGGTACGAAAATTTCTACAAAACCCAAAAAATTAAGAAACTCTAGTATCTTGTAGCCTCATATGCTAGGGAATTTTGAGAGTTGGAATTAGGTCATTTGGTTTAGTACTTTGAGAGCTATGAATTTTTCCTTGTAGATTGGTCATGTAGAGTATCAATCTAGATTAAGTGAATTTTTAGGGTAAATGGTTATAAATGGTTTTTATAAGGTAAAATGAATACATATACATGAATTTAATGTGACATTATATATGTTTATAGGAGCTCAAAATCAGGACAACGTACCCGAAGAAGGCCCTAATCGAGTTCGAGGGAGATAGCTATTGCCCTGTGAGTATAAACATGATATGAATATATGTGCGTATTTGGTGTTATTTGTGATGACATGTCAAATACTTGAATATGTGAAAATATATTGATATGTTTGAATATGTGAAATTATGTTGTGATATGTGAATATATATTTTGACATGAAAATTGGTGTTGATATGAACAAGATGATGAAATGTGTTGATGTGTGATATTTTAAATTGTTAAGTGACATGTGATATGCTATTTATGAATACAAGTGAATTACAAGATACATGAATTCCATGATATGTTTACTTGTACATGATGGCATGAAACACTAAAAGGAACGTTGTGGCATACCTGTCCATACTCTGCAAATACATGATATGATATGATTACATGGACCTTATGGTCAATTACATGATACGTGGACCTATATGATTAATTACATGATTACATGGGCAGAAATGACAAATTACATGGATACAGCATGGCCAGCGAAATACATGATATGTTACATGGTACATGATCTAGGGGCAGTGATTTGGCTGGTATTGCCACAACAAATTAATAAAACGGCTCATGCATTTGCAAATACGCATGTTCTAGTGTGATTGTATGTGGTTGTTTATATTCATTGATTGTTTATATTCACTGAGTTGCGGCTTATATAAATCGCAATTATTTTTCCAGATAGTAGACAAAGCTTGAAGCTTAAAGTTTGGTCGGCTGAGTTCCATCTCACACTCTCTCCTCACATGAACAAGCAATTTAAAATTTATAAGTCGGGTTATCAGTTTGAATTGAAATAAGATTTGTTAAGATATTTGTATAGATATAATAGGTATAAGTGTAATGTATAGTGTATATGATAATATAAAAATGTTATGGTATACAAAATAAGATAGATGTAAACATTAAGTATATGAATGATAAAAAAAAACTTAGTCAGTATTCGCATAATTGTTATATTAAATAAAAGAATAAGGGTGTTACATTATAAGTGGTGCATGAAGCTGTATGCATCAACCCGAGACTCTTGGGAGGAGGTGATTGAAGCTTTCATCCGACAATATGCTTACAACACTCAGGTCGAAACAACTTTAGCCGACCTTGAGCAACTAAGGCAAAAGCCAAATGAACTTTTTGGAGACTACTACTATCGCTGGATGGATGTATAAGTGTTGGTGGATGGAGCGCCAAAAAAGGAACCTTTAGCAGCCAAGCTCATAGATGGAAGCAACCCACTCTACAAGGAAAACATGAAGCTGTTGAAATTCCATTCTTTCAACGAGGTGGCAAACTTTGCAAAGAGGATAGAGAAATATGCTGAAGAAGAGGCTTACCATGAGTTTTGGGAGGATCCTTATTCCTTTGATGATGAAGTTGAGAATGAAAATGATGATGAATTTGAGAATGAAAATGATGATGGAGTCGAGAATGATGATGAGCCTGAGGAAGAACCTAACACCAAAGATCCTCTACTTGGGGATGTTGCGAGTGACTCTGAAGACCCTCTGTTTAGAGAAGAAGACAATGATACTGATGTTTAGTTCTGACCTATCATGCTTTCTTGAAAACCCTGTTATGAATAATTCTTGCTATAAATGAAACCTACTTTGCTTTACTTGTTTGCCTTGATATATTTCTTTGTGCTTTGTAACATTCCTTTAACATTATAGAATTCATGATGCATTGTTAACCTTAGAACGTTTTATTGTATACATTCTAAGTGATCTGACTCGTGTGAAAAAATAAACAAAAAAAGAAAAAAAGTGTGAACATGACGATTCGGAATGATGCAAATGCTCACTGGTTTTAGACCAAGTTAGACCTCTTTTGAAGCCTGGTGTTTAGGAGTCGCCACTTAATTAAATTGTTACGAGTCAATTAAGAAAACCCTAAAAATGTAACCAGAGAAGGGTTCGGGGAACATGTCATGATTTT
>CAOJBJ013039957.1:0-19445 GCA_948291685.1 Euphorbia celastroides
TAACCAATAAGTTGTAGTCTAATGAGTTGGAGGACACATCTTACACCGAGTATTAACATATGTTATTCATGATTTACTAGTGCTAAGCTGTACAAAACCAACTTTGTACGATATTCTAAGGATTTATTTACGGCGATATACATATAATTAATATTGATGTTATTTACTAAGGGACTTAGTTATAGTTATCTTGATTTACACTCGTAGTTTCACAAAATGACATGATGTTAATAGATATGCGGCATTGTTTATATACTACTCGCAATTCACCTTATTTTCTCAGAAAGGTGAGAATTTGTTTACTTCAATTACTATTCGAACAACATTTATCAGTTATTTTATTTTGCAATAAATATGTCATGTTTCTTTATCAACGGCTAAGTTAGTTGGGCTAAATGTATGGAGGGAGCTTTAAGCTTTAGTTGGGCCTTGTGTTTACTTTGGTGTTTGAATTCTAATTGGGCTAACTATGCTAGCTAGATGGAAAAATATCAATTTCTCAGCACAACCCATTAACGAATGAGTAAATAATTTTAACCTCCTCAAGGTTTGCACAAATATACTATTACTTTTCTATGTTTTGCAAAATAATTTATATTTTCTTATACTTTTTTTTCTTCAAATTATAAGCTCCTTCCTTGTAATGCATATTTATTTTTTGACAAAATTGTCCTTATATCTATTATTTATTCATTTAGCTTTTTCTATAAAATCTATTTATTTACATTATTTATATAATATACTCATAGTATTTTCTCCACCTAAATTATTAAATTATATATATTTTAGATGAAATATTAGCCGATAGTGGAAGTTCTTTTGTAAAATTTAAGGTTAAAATAAAAAATTATTAATCACCAACATAAATCTACTTTCATTTAGTTATTTTACTCAAAATTATTAAAATCAATTAAGATTTATTATTTTCACATTAAAGAAATAACTAATAATCAATATATAAAAAACTTCTACAAAATTAAGTTATTGTCTTAACTTTTATTGCAATTGGTTCAACTTGGATTACATTACTAAACCAAACTCGATTGTTTTAGTTTTTAAAAAAGTTATAATTAAATATTTTTTAAATTCTTTCAATTTAACATATTTTTATTAATTATCTGTTTATATATTTAGCGGTAAATTTTTTAAGGTAAGTTAAAGTATATATATGATGAATCATAGGCCCTTTACAAATATACTTTAACTTAATTACCTTAGAAAAATTACCGTTTGAATATATACACAAATAATTAATTAATTAATTATATACAGTGCTTAAATTGAAAGAATTAAAGAAAATAAACTTACTTTAATTAGAACTTTTCCAAAAACTATAACCATCGAGTTCGGTTTAGTGAGTGTCTAATCTAAGTTAAATAAGTTGCAATAAAAGTTAAGTTATTAACCTAAACTATATAAAAGTTTTTAAAATATATATTGATTATTAGTTATTTCTTTAATATGAAAACAATAAATCTTAATTAATTTTCATAATATTTTGAGTAAGATAAATAAATGAATATGGATTTATATTGGTGTTTAATAATAATTATAGTTTGACCTTATATTTATATAAAAAAATTTCCACTATTGGGTAATTTTTTAATTTAAAATTATATAATTTAATGAATAAAGTGGAGAGAATAATATGAGTGTATTATGTAAATAAGGTAAATATATAGATTTTATATGAAAAGTTAAATAAACAAATAATAATCACAAGGACAATTTTGTTAAAAATAAATATGCATTATAAGGAAGGATGTTATAATTTGAAGAAAACAAAGTATAGGGAAGTTATAGTTATTTTACAAAATATAGAAAAATAGTATTATATTTATGCAAACCTTGAGGAGATTAAAATTATTTATTTTAAAGAAATGGACAGTATACTTGCTGCATGGCATACGATTATTAATTCAGCTGAAGGTAATTTTTTTAGACATAGTTCAAATGACATTTATACGTTAAAATCCTTAAAAGATTTTTTCGTATTTGTTTGTGATATGTCAAGTTTACAATTTGGTAAATTTTATGTTTAATTTGCTCTTTATGATTTACCAGTAGTTTTTACTAAGTAAAATTTTACTAGTTTAGTTACAAAAAAATGCCTATTTGTATAGATATGAACAAACACCTTAATCACATGACACATAAATGAAATTTGAGTGGTGTGTATTATCAAGTAATGAAAGATGACAATTTTTTCGTTTGATACACGTCCTATAATATAGAGTTGCATTTTTTCGTTAGACATTAATAATAATTTCTCTTTAACTTTCCTAAATAAACAGCTAATTACATAATTTTTACAGATTTTGAATCAATATTCAACAATTCCGACAGTGAAAATCCTCCGCGTTACAAGCATTCCTTCTTACTACATTGAGCATATTCCGCCCTCAGCCGCCGGCCTCTCTAATCTCTCCTCTCCCTCTCTATCGCATAAGCAGGTGATCTTTTGTGTCACTGTTATTTGTCGACTATCAATCCTTTTTCTACTTTTGAGTTTTTCTCGCAATTCAATTACGAATCTGTCCTCCGGGGGATTGCAAATTAGCTCTCTCGGCGGAGGGCCGCAGGGCATCGCCCCCACTGTTGGATTTCGGCGGTCGGTGGCTCTGGTGTGGTGTTGCACCTCTCCCTCCGCCTCCGGACTCTAGTCTCTAGTGGATTCTGACTCCTTGATATTGTTTGCTTTGGAAGTTTGTATTGACAGTGAGTTGTACTGTTGTTAGGGTTTACATTGATGGATACTCGAGAGGTTGAAGAGGCACCGTCTGATGAAATTCCCAATAGTGAATCTCCCAAGACGGAAACTCGCGATGAAATGCTAGCTAGGCACAGGTAAACTCATTTCTTTTTTATTTTGTTCATTGTGTTCGCTACTTTATTATTCATGAGAAGTATCCAATCTTGTAATTTTTGGTCTTATGTAGAGTTGATTTTTATTTCATTTGAGCCAGATAATTTCTTCAACTTTAGATAGCATTCTGCTGTAAAGGTTTTTTGTATTGTACAAAATCATCTGTTAAAACTGATTCTACACATAATTGTATCAACTAATCCTTCAGAACTTTGCAAGCTTCAATGTATGAATGCAAATGCAATTAATGATGCTTCCGTTTGGCATTTAGTATGTAACATGTTATGTAATTATAATCTTTCTTAATTTGTTATTGCGAGTTTCTATGCGTGAGGATTGGTAGTTTTGTGTTTAAATGTTCTATTCATATGGAGGTTTGTGTGAGTTACGTGTACAGGAAAGAAACAACACAGCTGCAGCATAAAGAAATTGAGCTAAAGAAGGCAGCTGCAAAGGGCAGCAAGGCAGAACAGAAAGCTAAGAAGAAGCAAGTCGAAGAGCAAATCTCTCAACTTTCGGCCAAGCTAAAAGAAAAGCATGCCGAAGAACTTGCTTCTCTGGGCTACAGCAGCAGCAGTACTAATGGACATGAGAAAAGCAATCTTGACAACTTGGTGAAAGCCATAGCTGGTGTCTCTGTCACCAACCAACAAGAAAATGCCAGGGTCAGTAAAGGTGCAAAGAGGCGGGGAAAGAGGGCACAACAAGAAGCAGAGAGAGAGCAAAGAATCCAAGAAGAGCAGAGCAACCTAGTAAGTGACCGCATGATTGAAAACGAGAAATTGAAACAAAAGCTCGAACCCCTTCAGTTAACTGTCAGAGAAATAAAGCCAGATGGTCATTGTCTCTACCGAGCTATAGAAGACCAGCTAGCTATCCAATCTGGAGGCTCTTCTCCTTACAATTACCTGGATCTTCGCAAAATGGTGGCTGCATATATGAGAGAGCACACTGAAGAGTATCTTCCCTTTTACATATCAGAGAACATGTTGGAAGGAGACAATGATGATTCTTTGGCTGAGAGGTTTGAGAATTACTGTAAAGAAATTGAGTCAACATCGGCGTGGGGTGGGCAGTTGGAGCTTGGGGCTCTTACCCACTGTCTGAAAAGGCCTATTATGATATATTCTGGATCTTTCCCTGATGTGGAGATGGGGAAAGAGTACAAATCTGATGGGGGAAAGGGTTCGTCTACCGAAGCTATATTGTTGTCGTACCATAGGTACGCTTTTGGGCTGGGAGAGCACTATAACTCTGTAGTGCCTAATGTGATCAGGTAGGCATTGTTATACTCTGATTTCCTGCGAGCTTTTGGTTTATTTTCTCGTGTATTGCTGGAGATTATAAATGGTTAATTTGCTGAAAGATGTTCATTGCGCAAATGATAGATTTCTTGTTAAGAAGTTGGAACTACTGGATTGAACACAATTGGTTATTGCATGGTTCTTAAACGGAACATGATTATGCTGGAAACGATAGTGGTGTGCTCGTCTGTTTATTTGGTCGTTATTATATACATGTTACTTTGTTGGTCTTTTTAGGTAGTAATCTATTACCTCTCGACCTCTGTGTTATGCAATCACTTGTTATTTGCTCCTTGTGCTATACAAACATTACCTACACAGCCTATTTTCTTATTTGGTAAGAAGTAGATCACATAATACTTGGATTAAATAGATATCCAGCATATCAAAGAACTAAATAGGAAACATGCTGTAGCGGTAGCAGAGATACAAGAAAAGTGAGAGGGGAAATCGGTGGGAGGAGGGAAAGTAAGAGGGGAGATCAGCGGAGGTGATGGAAACTCGTGATTTTCCGGTGGCGACAGAAGGGGTTTAGGGTTTCGTTGGCAAAATCGTGATTATCAGTGGGTTGCCGCCTTGCCGGTGCCAGCGGGGGAGGGGATTGATTAGGGTTTTAATTTTTGAAATTTTTTTCCTTTTTCTAATTCCATTTAATGATGTGGTGCCTTCATGGCATTGAAAATGCCTGCATGTTCTCGACATCAACGTGTGTGATTTTCCATTTTTGCCAAGTTTAGAGTGTTAGTGGAACAAATTGAAAGTTTAAGACATCAAAAGATAAACGCTGGAGGAAATATGTGTTAGACCAAAATTGTAAAATAAACTTTAATTAATCGTCTCAAGGAAACCAACGTAATTTTGAAGCGTTCCTAGTATTCTAAACCTCGTATATCTTATTGAATGATAAGAGTTCTCCCCAAATCATTTTTAAACAGCAGTAACCAATTGAGCTACTTTAAATTATGAATAAGATAAAAAACTATTTTATAATTGTCTATCTCATATGTTTCAACAACACAAATTTAAAGCTTTGTTTCGGGTTTAATGACAAATTGATATACTTTGAGCAACATTTAAGCCTACTTTCCTTCATAAAACCTTCACTTCTTACCAAGTATAATGTCTTCCATTCTTATATGTTTCCTTTGCTTACCATTCCCCACTTTTTTTTCTTTTTCATTGTGAAATTGTTCACTTTGCTTCCCAAGCAGAACCCAAGGGTTCAAATATTTCAGCTGGTCTACAATGAATATACTAAAAAATGTTTCTTTTTGATACTTTATGCTATTAAAGTAAGACACTGCAATCACTAAGCTAAACATTTGAGGAATAGTGGTAGCCTTAGAACTCAAATCATCAAATTTATTTATTAACCGCATCTAGATAGCGACTAATAATGAGTCATCGGTTTGTTGTCAATCACATAAATGAGTCTTTAGCATCACCTGATTTATTCTTTTTTTTTTTTGGTAATTACAAATATTTTTATTGAAATACATTGTTCGGAACTTAGTTACAGCGAAAATTTCTCATCCTTTCCAACAAATATATTTAATAGAATTCGAATTTTGTTTTCCCCTCATATTCACGGCATTCAAGTCACTTATCAATGATACTAAATGCTAGGAAGGAGTGGGAATCCATTCGTGTAGATAAAACATTTATCATTACCATATTTTTGTGAGACGAGATAAGTAATTCAATAGAACAGTTTCCATATCCACTTATTTGTTGATCCATTATTAATTTACAAGACAAAAAAAGATACGACCAATCAACTGATCCCACGTCCCCCAATTTATTCCATAGTTTCCAATTCTACCCTCACGTTATAACATCCAAATAACCAAAAACCCACGAAACCTCCCCTGTTAACGTTTATAATCATTTTCCCGTCCAAATCTCGACTTCAACTATTTTCAGTTCACTCTAACCTCCGTTAACCAAATTCGATGGCGCCGATCTCTTCTCTGCTCCGGCGAAAACTCCGGCACGAGCCTTTCCTCGTTAATGTCAGACTATTCTCATCTCAATCGCCTTCTTCCAGCAGCAGCAAAACCACGCAGCGAATTGAGAAAATTTTGGTAGCCAACAGAGGTGAAATTGCCTGCCGCATCATGAGGACCGCCAAGCGCCTCGGAATTCGAACTGTTGCTGTTTTCAGTGATGCCGATAGGGATTCGCTTCACGTTAAATCAGCTGATGAGGCTGTTCATATTGGTCCGCCTCCTGCTCGCTTGAGTTATTTGAACGCTTCGTCCATTGTTGATGCTGCTATTCGCACCAGTGCTCAGGTGAGTTGTGTGACGCTCTCTCTAGCTGCTGAGATATTGTATGCCGTAGTAAAATGGCGGCTTATTTACTTGAAATTTAGCTAAATTGCGGCTGTGCTCGAATTTCTTTTTGTTGTTTTCTAGATCATTTGAAGTTTCTCCATCGGACATGGATGTTCTGAATTATCATACGGCGATATGATTGACCATCATATCCTAATGTTATTAGCTTAAATTATCTTCTGTTTTCTCGGTGTTTCATTGTCTCTGAACTTGGCCTTAGTATTTCTTTGCTTCACATATGCTGCACCAGCCTGTGCTAGTCTTTTGTAGGATTGATTCACTTGTCTCTTATTCTTGATTCTGTTGATAGAGTCACTTGTAATATTTGTTATTTCATGTTTTTTTGTTATATTGGTTTCAAATGCTTCTTGCTGCCATTTAATTTTATTGACCTGTAATTCCCTGAAGCACTTCAGGCATAGATAATGATTTGTGGTTGGTTGTATGTAACTTGTTTTAGCTTGCAAACCTTTGGTTTACAGCATGGGTATCTTTTTTTTGAATATTAGGCTATCCACCCTGGTTATGGTTTCTTATCGGAGAGTTCTGAGTTTGCTACACTTTGTGAAGATAAGGGTTTGACTTTTATTGGTCCTCCAGCCTCTGCTATTCGTGACATGGGTGATAAGAGGTATCCCCTCCCCCATCTCTATTTGTAACTTGTAACCCTGTTGTAGTGCTTTTTATTCAATGTGCATGCGCGTGATGCACTCTTTGAGTGCTTTTGCTGTGCTTGATAGATTACTGTTCATAGTATTAATCATGTTACTATAGAGTTACTGTCCTTAACGTTCATTTTATTAATATCTTTCTATGTATTACTGTTTTTTTAGTACTCGTTTCATTAATGAAGGCCCGTCTCTCTCATATAAAGTCTTAAAATCTGACTGAATTTGAAATATGAAATGTTGGTTTACATTATGGAAGAAATTTAGGGACGCAACAACAACATACTAATGTAAGTCTAAACCAGAATTCCCAGTAGTTGCAGGTTATTTAACTAAATCGGCCTTCTTGGTTGACCTTTTTTATTCATTTATCTGTTTTCTCTCTTTAATTTTCTCGACAGCTTAGATTAGAAAACCCCCTTTTCAGGGACTATTCAGAGAACTCAAATTTATTTCTTGTTTATGTTTGCCTTATATCTGGCAGTGCATCTAAGAGGATAATGGGAGCAGCAGGGGTGCCACTTGTACCAGGATATCATGGCAGTGTGCAAGATATTGAACTCATGAAGTCAGAAGCAGAGAAAATCGGATACCCTATCTTGATAAAGCCAACCCATGGAGGTGGAGGAAAGGTACATGCTTTTCCTCTCAGTTATGTATCAGACAGCGTCAACATGTTAAGATATCCCTTTCATGTTTGGTTAGTACTTCGATGGCTTTTTCCACAGTTTTCCGCAGATCTTTTGAAATAATCAGTAACATGCACGGTGTTTTTTTTTGAGAAGTTAAACTATTGATTTCTTTTCAATGAAAATCTCAACTTTCAAATTTTTGGTAGGGAATGAGGATAGTGCAAAGTCCCAATGAATTTGCTGACTCATTCTTGGGAGCGCAACGAGAGGCTGCTGCTTCTTTTGGCATTAGTACGATTTTGCTCGAGAAATATATCACACAGCCAAGACACATAGAAGTCCAGGTAGGACAATTTGGTGGTAGACTTTTATTATTGAATATATGGTCTGATGGGTTGGCAAAATCAATTCACATTCTTTTTTGTCAATCTTCCAGAAGCTTATAGCCGAGCTTTGATCTCCCATGCATACCTGTTTGAGTTGATTGTCTGCTTTTTTTATGTAAATCTTTTAATTATGTGCTTATTTTACAGGTATTTGGAGATAAATTTGGAAATGTGCTACACTTGTATGAAAGGGATTGCAGCGTGCAGAGAAGACATCAGAAGATAATTGAAGAAGCTCCTGCTGTAATGATTGGTTTAATAGTTTGATTTCAGGTTAATCTTTGCACATCTAAAATACATGTGACTGGAACTTCTGTTCATCCTTTGATGCAGCCAAATGTTATGAACGACTTCCGTGCTCACCTGGGTCAAGCAGCTGTATCTGCAGCCAAGGTAATATTCTTCCAACTAAGCTCTCCTCTAGTCATTCCGAATGAATACTTTAAAGTTCAATGTTTGTAAAAATCGAAGAAGGAGGTGCTTGAAATCTTCAGAAGAAAAATATTCCATTTTTGTCGTCTACTTTGCATTGAGCTACCAAATGTAGTATGCTTGTTCCATCTCCCTGAAGCATAGCCAGATTAAGCATATGTGATGTTTAGGTGGAGAGGGATTTTGATCAGTTAACTTTTTCAGTGGTTAGCTGAGTGTTAATAAGATGCCAGCAGATACCAAAATTCAACCTTTTGTGTTTTATTAATGTAAATTTTCAATTAGGGGTTATTCTCAAATTAGAATTTCAACACTATACTGATGCATGAAATATCATCTTTTGACTTTATGGTGCCTGGGTTCAGTATTATTTTATCATACAATATTTATGTTGGTGCTCATTGCTCAAGAACGAGGGAGTTGGAGACCATGTTCTGGTTTTGCAGGCTGAAATTTCATCTTACCTTTGTTGAAATCGCTGTTTCTGAACTTTCATGACTTTTATTATTCGGCCCCATAAATATGTGATTACTGTACCCTTAGAACATGTAATGCTTTTGTCCGTAGCTGGGTGCATAAGAAGTGTTTCCATCAACTTACAGGCAATAAGTCTTGTACCTCATATTATGGAGTCTTCCGCTCTACTTGGTGCAACCATGATGTTTTATTTGAGACTCATGGACCACGTGCACTTCTATTTTCTGTTATATAAGAACACATCTTGTTTCTTTTTTGTTCAAATATTTTTCGCTTGTTTTGTGGCACTTCTAATGTTTAGTCCCTCATGCTTATCAAAAGGCAGTTGGTTATTACAATGCTGGGACTGTGGAATTCATCGTCGACAGAGTTTCAGGCCAATTTTATTTTATGGAGATGAATACACGCCTTCAGGTGCTTTTTAGTCCTTTGTTTTCAAATGCAATAGTCAATGCTATTTAGGGGGGAGGGGGGGAAGTGGGTGGTAAAGCCCTGTTCTTTTGCGCTGAACTAATGTATATAAGAACATGCTCTGATTAGTATGTATTCTCTATTGTAGGTTGAGCATCCCGTGACAGAGATGATTGTTGGTCAAGATCTTGTAGAATGGCAAATCCGTGTTGCAAATGGAGAACCCCTTCCTATTAGTCAGTCGCAGGTGCCACTGTTGGGTAGGTCTGCTTCTGAGTCAGGATCTTCTGAACATATTTCGATTGTAGACAAAGATGTAGTTGGCCTTTTTCTTTTCTTCTTTTTGGAAATTCTTATCATTTTCATCATGAGAATATGAAATTTACCTACTGTACTTTTTCACATTTGCATTTGCTTTATGGATTTATGTTAAGAACCTAAATCTAATTTACTGTTGGTAACAAGGTTGAAATGCAATGCCAGTTTGGTAGGCAAATATGAAGACATATCCATCTGTTTTTGCTCACTCATATGGCCTTGAATATTCAGCATATATTTATCAAGTGGGTTTCTGGACACTTATTTGTTTTCTGTTGACAGGTCATGCATTTGAAACAAGGATATATGCTGAAAATGTTCCCAAGGGTTTTCTTCCTGCAACTGGAGATCTTCATCATTACCGCCCTGCTGCAGTCTCTTCAACAGGTGAAGTTACCATTAAAAAATCTTAATTGCTACACAACATTTGAACTATCTATTATTTGAAAAGGTTATGAAGCCAAGTTTTTTAAAAGTCAAGTTTTTAGTTAGATCTCCTGGTATAATGAGCCAATTATTTCTAGGTTAGAATGGGAACTATACATGCCGATATATTTATTTCTAGGTTAGTTTTTCTTGGTTCTACTTTGCTGTTTTGTGTAATCATAGACACAATGGGAAAAGTTTTTGATTCTTTCCATTAGGAACTATACATGTAGATGTATTGGAGCCTTTGTGCTAAACTTGGAAAGAGAATAACAATCTGATCCCTGTAACTAAGCTGCATACAAATGTAACAACTATATAATCTCTGTCAATCTGTTTATCCATGTCATAGTCAGTATTGTTATGTTTCTGTAATTTTAATCAGCAGTTCGGGTTGAGACTGGAGTAGAAGCAGGGGATACTGTAAGCATGCACTATGATCCTATGATTGCAAAACTTGTAGTCTGGGGAGAAAACCGTGCTGCGGCTTTAGTCAAACTGAAGGATTTCTTATCACAATTTCAGGTAAATTGACTTCTAGTAGCTGGCAACTGTTTCAGTCTATCTATTTTTTGTATTAGATAGCATTGTTTATTGCACTTTGTAAGCAAAATATAAGTTGTTTTTAATCTAAACACATAAGATAAAATATAGGTCTGATGTTGAACTTGATTTGCTTGAGCTTATTTGAGTTTTAGTTTGAAATTAATGTAATGTTTATGTGAAAGTTTTTGCTGCTTGTGGTTAAAATTAATTATATTTATATCTACAACCAAGCTGTCAGGCTAGATACTCTTGCCTTTAGTTTGTACTCAATTAAAGTTTACTGGTTTTGCAGGTAGCCGGAGTTCCAACAAACATCAACTTCCTCCAGAAACTAGCAAACCACAGGTCGTTTGAAGATGGGGATGTGGAAACCCACTTTATTGATAATCACAAAGAGGACCTCTTTGTAGATCCTAACAATGCATCAATAACCATGGACGCTTTTGATAGTGCGAAATTCGGTGCAACTCTTGTAGCAGCTTGTTTGTGTGCGGAGGGAAGTACCGATTTGAAGAAATGCCCCCCAGGTTAGGCTTCGAAGCTCACTTCTTTATACACTGCTTGTTCTCATTTCAATCTTCTTGATGTAAGTGTCTGTAATGCGTCCAGGGAGCGGCAGCTTACACTCTATATGGTATTCTCATCCCCCTTTCAGAGTTCATCATCTTGCTAGGCAAACGATGGTATTTGAGTGGGAAAACGAATATGAAAGCACTGGCTCAAAGCCTTTACCTTTGACTCTGTCCATCACCTACCAACCAAATGGAAACTATATGATTGAGGTAAGCCTTACTGACGTAAATATAAAGTTTGAATGAGTTAACATGACAATCTTCCAAAGCTCATTTTTTGTGGGCTCAGATGGGAGAAACTGGTTCCAGTGGTTTAGAAGTCAAAGCAAAGCATTTGCAGGACAATGAGTTTAAGGTTGAGGTGGATGGTATGAGCATCAACGTTAGTCTGGCTTCTTATTCAAAGGTAAGTGAGTTTCTCTAAATTCATATTTAGAAACAATAGGAGAGCAACTTAAGTCGAAACCTCGAATGGAGGTTTAGACTTTTTGTTAATTTTCTGTCTGATTTTACGGAAGTTCTCAACCAGATTTTACTTTTGGTTGCCGTAAAGCTTATCTTACAGCAGTAATGTTGATTTTATTTCTGGCACAAGCTCATGTTTATTGTACTGATGTGGCAGATATATTTTAGTTCTCATTTGGCGCGATGCTCTACCATTGTTTTGAACTTCACACCAGTATTACCCATCATAAGTGGGGCATATGTAGTACAATAATAGCATAAATAATATGAACTAAAGAAGAAATAGTTTTAATGAAGATTTGACGTCTTGTTAGGATACATGCTCCAAGATCAATTGCACTGGTTAAACAGAGAAAAGTAACGGCAAAGCCTCCTTTATCTTAGCTAAAGACCAGAATCAAAACTCTTTCCAGAATTTACCCCTGCCAGCTTGAAAATCCTTCATAATGATATGTTGTTTTAATCTCAAAACATATGGATCCTTGTTCTCCCTAAAATCTTCAATCTTTGGGTTGATAGCTGATCTAAAATTTGGCTTTGATTCTTGATTTCTGTCCTTTGCTCTTATAGTATAAACAATTGATCTGCTGAGCTTATTATTTTCCTTCTTTTCTGTAACTAATGCCTGGTGGAATTAAATTAATTCTCTTCACAAAAACTAGCCTTCAACATTAGTATATATTAATGTTCTAGCATGGAATTCTATCGGTATGTGTACATGTAATTACATCATCTGCTTACGCTTGACACTTCGATGTGGCAGCACGGGACAAAGCACATTCATATATGGCACGGGCAGAACCATCACCATTTTAGGCAAAAATTGGTGCTTGATTTGTCTGATGATGATGAAACCCAGCACAAAAACAACTTTGAGACATCATCTCATGCTCCTGGAACTGTGGTTTCTCCCATGGCTGGTTTAGTGGTTAAGGTTCTAGTCAAAAATGGTTCTAAGGTAGACGATGGGCAACCTGTGTTAGTGTTAGAAGCAATGAAGATGGAGGTTTGTTAAACTACCTTCTAAATATTAATTCTATTTCCTTTCTTGGAAATTGTTTTATAATCCGTTTCTATTTGAATAGCATGTTGTAAAGGCACCATCTGCCGGATTTGTTCATGGGCTCCAAGTTACAGCTGGCCAACAGGTTTCGGATAACAGTGTTCTCTTCAGTATTAAGGTCAGTTGATTTTTTCTAGAGCTAGTTTAGATGTAATTTTTATGCAATTGTGTTGACTATTGTTTTCGTGGCTAGGCTGAATAGGTTTGACTCTGGACTTTTACTTCGGCAGAAGGTAAATTGCTTGGAGTGAATTGCTCTTGGTAAGAAAATTTGTACATTTACTGTAATGCCTCACCATATAGCGAGGCGCATAACAACCGAAAACTCCTGTAATGAACATGTTTCATCTGGTAAATAAAATTTGTAATTTCCCCGACTTGCGCTTTGTTTGAAATCTTTGTTATTAGTGGTTCGGCCTCTCCTCCGCAAAATTCTCAGCGGAGGAAGGAAATTGAATAGTGGGCAAAAATATGGTCGAACTCTGATGTCGGGTTCAGTAGTTCATTAAAGTTACTTTTGACAAGTGACCACTTATAGTTTCTGTGCTCTAGCATAACGACATGTTGACATCTAGGTGTTACAAAAACTCTGTTGTCATTTGGTCTAAATTATCAAGGCAGAGTAGAGTTCTGAAAATACGTTTGCTTTGTACTGTCTTGTATTATACCTGGTGAAGGACTCTTGGCTATATATGAACATCAAATGGCATATTCATCCACAACACCAAAGGTGTCCGCATTACTGGCGAATAACTTAATGTTCTTCTTTATTTTTGAGTTGAGTTGTGTCGAGATAACCTTCTTACATCACATACTATATGTTGTTTTTCTGTACAGTGATGGAAAGCAAACTTGAAATATTTCATGATTGTTAGTTTGTTACCAGTATGGGCAGTGACTAAAAAAATAATTTTAACAAAAGTAAAAACAAATCTGAGGTACTATATGAAAACAGAAAACCTATAAGTTTCAGTTCGGTTCGAGGCCCTTGACAGCTTCAAAGTTCAGACTAGTTTTAGCAATTCATAGTTAGAACCGGAGAATGCAAAAGAAGATCAAATGCTCACTTTTGACAAGTTAATGGAGAATAGGATTGATTTCATCTAAATTCGAGTTGGTGTTCATTTGGTACCTTCAAACATTAGAGTAGTACAAGTAAATGTATATTGGAGTGGAAGTGATTCATGTAAAGAACTCCAATTATTTGCTGGCATAACATTTTAGATATTTGATCAACACAAACAACTCAAGTAAGAACAATGCTCAAATCACAGCCTCAACGGGTTACACGAGTAGTTAGAATCATTCTACATAGAAGCAAGGCGAACTCCAACAACTGATTTACATGAGTTAAAGGACATGTAAATTATGTTACAACAAATGTACTGTCCTCTTGTAATCTTTTATGCAGGCATGGCTGAACTAAGACCAACACCAAAATTGTCCAATTTGTGTCCGACTAGAGAAATACCAAAACAAGCAACTTCAATCATGATGTAACAACACTTCAAAGCAACCTCATGTATCAAAGCTAGAGTAGATACCGCTTTCTCTCAGCAGTCGTTTCTCTTCTTCAACATAATTCTTCCCCCTACTCGCCTGACCAAGATCTCGCTTCCTCTTCTCCTTCTGGGCAAAAGATATAGCCCTCTTCTCTTTAGCAGTTTGCACATTTGCAAGAAGTTCGCCTTCTGACAATGCAGCTCTGGTTTTCTGTCGGTCTTGGTAAGTTTCTTCAACCTCCTTCATCTCCCTGTGTTTGTCCCCAGTCGACCATGTCCAGTCTTCTTTTACAGCGTCTTTCGGTTGAGGCACACTCAAAACAGACAATCCGCCTTTGTAGCCATGCCGTCTTAATGCATCAAAATCTATAGCACCACTCTTCAGCTTCCCAAGCTTGCCTATAACATTAGAAATCACAACATGAAAAAAGAAAGCAAGAAAACGCAACTAATGCTGTTCTAAACCATTTTCTGCTAACAAAACCTTAGCCAAATACAATATTTCATTTCCATTCAGTATCTGTGGTGAGAATTTACGCAGCAGAAACATATAATGCAACTGGAATTGAGAATTCCACAAGCATAATTATATGAAAAGATATTTAATCAGCATAATAACGTAATAACATGATTGTGCCAATTCAATCAGGAACTAGAACTATGTCGATGCTCACAAACAAACTAACAATGGAGAAATAGAAATTATCCTTGAGCTCATGTAAAGTCCAGCTATTTTCCTCTAAAAAATGTGCAAGTAACGCGAAATCAATTGAATACCTTGAGATTTCTTCTCTTTCGATTGCTTGCTAGATTTCGACTTGGTTCCTTCGGCTTTATCCGTATCAGAATCTGAATGAGATGAAGAAGATTCATCAGATGATGAATCATCCTCTTGACCGCTCCACGGCATTGCTCTTTTCATGGCTGAAATCAACAACTCAGAAACCAAAACAACTCAAGATAATGAGATCGACGAACTAGGGTTTTCTTGAGCCAAGCCGAAGCAAATTTTAGATTTGACTGTATTTATCGATTAGTATTTGGTACTACATTTAACGCCGTTTTTGTAACGCCGTCGTTTCACTCTTTTATTTGTAGGAAACTAAAACAAAACGACACACCTCCCCTTGCACGCTGTTAGTTGCAGTCTCTTGAAGAAAAACAGTTTCAGTCTTCTCAAATTTCACAGCCGCCAGCCATAACCACCGCTGCTGCTGGACTCCGGCGACAGGTAGTTACCTGAAATCTTCCTCCTCTTTGGTTATTGAAAGTTTTGTTTGCGGTAGAATTCTCCCATAGATGAAACTCATTTTCTTAATTGAGGAGTAATTGCTGTTTCTTTTTATGTCGTTTTACTCGGGTTGAAGAAACTGAGTTGCTTAACACAGTCGGAATTGGTATGGAGATCGATTCAGAAGTCAAAGATGGCTCCCTTATTCTCATAAAGCAAGGAGCTGAAGCTGTGAGTTTGGTTTTGAATCGTTACTTGGAATTACTTTTCTCTGCTTAAAGCATCCATTTACATATGAAAACGTTTAAATTTGAAAAATTGAGCTTAAAAGTTCCTTTCTTTTAGTGTATATTTGCAAGTACAGCTTGCAAATTCTTGTTCTGATAATATGTTATCTTTCAGAGAGTATTTGATTCAAACTTCGTTGGAAAGAGGTGTATCATCAAGGAACGTTTTTCTAAGAAGTACAGGCATCCATCATTGGATTCTAAGTTAACACTGAAGCGCTTAAATGCAGTAAGCTTTTCATCATGAGCCCATTTTCATTGTGATTCTCTCTTAAACTGTTTTTTATCTGACCATTTTTGCAAATAACCATGTGGAGCAGGAAGCTAGGTGTATGACAAAAGCAAGGCGACTTGGAGTTTCAACTCCGGTGCTCTATGCTGTAGACCCTTTACTGCATACCCTCACATTTGAATTTGTGGAGGGTCCTCAAGTGAAAGACGTTTTGCTTGAATTCGGGTTGCATGGCGTTGTGGAAGAACGACTGGATGATATTGCAACTCAGATTGGTCATGCTATCGGGAAACTGCACGATGGTGGCCTCATTCATGGCGACTTGACCACTTCGAACATGCTAATCCGAAAGAGTACCAATCAACTGGTAATTTGTTTCCCTGATGCCCTTGCCTTTAGAGGCGTAGTTTCTTCGGTTTTTATGTTTTTTTGTCTTGTGTGGCATCACAAATAGAAGTATGTTCTTGTTAGGTGCTCATTGATTTTGGTTTGAGCTTCACTTCAACTCTGCCGGAGGACAAGGCAGTTGATTTGTATGTGCTAGAACGAGCCTTGCTTTCGATGCATTCTTCATGTGGGAATGTGGTTAGTCAAGGACTTTGAATTTTATTCATTCTGCCCGCTTATTCGTTGTTTTGTTTTGAAACTAAAAAGTTGTTTGAAATTTGAGATGAATGGGATATATAAACCAGATTTTTGAATCCTGATGACCTGTATTTTGTGTAGATGGACCGTATACTTGCTGCATATCGGAAGTCCTCAAAGCAATGGTGTGCCACTATGAACAAGCTAGCACAAGGTATACATATATCTATGATTTTATCGACTTTGATTTTCATTTTCGTGCCATGCTTTATCTCTTAAGTTTTATACTATACTTTTGCAGTTCGCCAAAGGGGTCGAAAGCGCACCATGATTGGATGAGCCTATTCTGCGGTTTCTTGTGGACAAGCAGAACAAGAAACGGCATATGTTGAACCAATTAATGTTGATTGCTGCCAGCCTGCATTGATAAGTTGTAAAAGAACATGATTCATTTGTTACTCTTATTGTTGTAATTGCAAATATGCATCTTTATGAACGACGCGGTGGCAATTGAGCAATAGTTGATTCTGGATCAAAATGAGATTGATATTCGTAGATATTAGAGTCGTGTCTGCATAATTTGTGTTGGATTTGTGGTTCAAATGGTGCCGAAAGGTCTCCAGTCGTCTCAAGATGATGTGATTTTGAGGTAGTTAATCTGGATGACACATTGTCATTTGTCAGCATTTATATAAGGTTCTTTTATGATTACTTGGTAAGAATAAAGTTATTATATGGTTGAATATATATGAATTCCCCTAGTCGTGCCATAAACTTTACAAAAGTTCATCTCGCTTTCTAAAACTTGTCAAAAGGCACCCCAAAACCCCCATATGTTACATGTCAATATTTGGTCAAATGAAAAAAATTTCATCTATGAAAGTCTGATAAACTATACATAGTGGTTAGAGAATAAAATTGTGCATTTTGTTTTTGTAAAGACAACAAATTGATACATTTTACAAGCTAATGAGGGAAAACGAACTTTCTAAAGTTCAAGGGAGCAGCTACTACTAACAAGTTCAATGGCCCCGATGTGTTTAATTGAATTGTCCTTTAATTCTCAGGCCAGGTGAGGAATCCAATGGCCCAAACCTCCTCAAACAGAGATGAACTTTTCCCGCCCGAGATCGCTACTGTAAGTGAATTAAAATTGAAGTCTTTCGTTGATTTTTTGGGCTTAGAATAATGGGGATATGGATAGTGAAGTGTTGAAGCTGAAACATGTTGCTGATTGTGAGGATTGGTGTGTGGAAATTGATGCTAACCTAACATTTTGGGTTTGTTTGTTGTGTATTTAAGAAGTTGAGAGCTACAACTGCAAAATTATTACAAATAGTGGATGGTGGTGATGTTTGAGGAATTTATGATCTTCCATTTCCAAGTGAGAGTGCCAATGTTGTATTATAGAATTTTGTACTCTTTATGGTCCATCTACAGATTTGAGCATTTGCTGCCTAACCATTTGAAAATTACTTGTCCTCGATTGTTTTTATGTCAATCGTCAAGCCAAACTACATAGTTGACTATTTGACTTACAGCTACTCTTCGGTGGATTCTTTAACCCTCGTATTCTGGTGTTTTCGTTGATTGATTATCAGATTATTGGAAGGTTTACTGACAATGCTTAAGTTTGTTTGTCTTGATCAATGGATTATCCTAGAAAAATTGATATTTGATTCTTTTTTTAATCAGGCTGCATTGCTGCTTTAAATTTTGTATTTAGGTCCTTTTATGATGTGATTATCTCCTAATTTAACTCAAGTTTCAACAAGATCTTTAACATGCAACAACAGGAATAGAAATCACACAAAAGAAACAACACACAACAATTTTTATAGAGGTTTCCCGATGGCGTTTTATGGCCACAAGACTAGCCCTCTGTCGAGCGAGCAGTTTTATTAAGCAAGGGCACTAAAGACCATGGAAAATGTTACAGAGTTCAAGAATCCGATTTACAATACCAACATCACAAATCAGAAACTAGCAGAGAACAAAGACCATCGTAATCTCAGGCAAAAACACAGAATAAAGGCAAATATAGAACGATATCACCTTTACATTTCTGGAAACGCTTAATCATCAAGGCTCACTTCATTTTCACCGGAACCGATCACCAAAAAAGCTCCTTCGATAGCCAAACGAACACGAGAGTCTCACAAACCAGGGGTTTGATCTCCAAAATGACGTAATCGACAAAGAGAACACACACAAGAGAAGCCGGCGCTGAGAAAATGAGATTAGGGTTTCTGGTGAGATTTTGTGCCTTTATATATCTCCTGCCTCTTGTTCAAAACGGTGCGTTTTTGCACATCACGGACTGCGGGTCAACCGGTTTGCTTGCTGGGCTTGGGTTTCTAACCTGGATCCTGACCCAGGGACAATATCCCTAACATTCTCCACCTTTGGCCCTTGGTTCCCATTGCTTAATAAGATCACTTCGAGCCCCACTGGGTAAAGAGATTACCTGAAGCCGAAGGCACTGTTTGACTTGGGGTCAAGTCTCAGCTTGCTAAGCGCCACCTGAAATTTGTCAACAGGAATTACTTTAGTCAACATATCAGCAGGATTTACACTAGTGTGAATCTTAACAACAGAAATACTTCCAGAAGTAACTATATCACGAATGAAGTGCAATTTAACATCTATATGTTTGGTTCGTTCATGATATACTGCATTCTTACACAAATGAATTGCTGATTGTGA
>CAOJBJ013039964.1:0-11807 GCA_948291685.1 Euphorbia celastroides
CCAAAAAATGTATTTAGTGGAGTTTACACCTTAATCTACCCTCACATGGTCTATGTTTGCCAACCGATACTTATCGTTTATTGTATATGTTATATATGATAACATCTTTTGATAATTTATTTTTAAAAATTATGATATACATATATAGCAAAGTTATCATATACATTTAGCATGATATAAAAGAATACATACATAACTTAATATACAATAAAAGTTAAGAATTTTTAGTAGACGAGAGCAACTTCGGTTTTTATCTAAAAATCGAGTCGAATCAAATTGAAAATAAAATAATAAAATTACAATAAAAAAACACCGAATATAATATATTTAGGTTTGATTCGGATTGAATCAAAATAATTTGGTTTGTTTTAAATTAGTTTTCATAAATATATTTTCCATAAAACTATTCCATGCACTTTCATAAATCATCGTCACTTATTGGCTCCATTATAATACTTAAAATAAAAAATAATAAAATTAATAATCAAGAAAAAAAGTGAATAAATAATAAAATATTAAGATTCAAATATAAAAACTTCAAAGTCAAATAACATAAGTTAATTGAGAATAGTTCGAATGAAGTATTAGTACTTTCAAAATTCAAGCTTTCTTAGATTTCTACACCTCCATAACTAATAAAATATAAAATGAATATGTCATTTCGATTCTTAATCAGTCAGTTTTTTAGCCTAAGAATCAAGAATCGGCCGAAATAATAACACATGAAATATAAGAACAAAAAATTAAACCTAATTGCTTAGATTCGATTCGATTTTATAGTTTAGTTACGTTCTTTCAAGTTTTTGCTCTCCTCTATTTTGAAGAAATAGAAAGTATTTTAAACAAATAACACGAGGGACCGAGCTATAATCTGAGCTATGGAAGGACAGTATTTGGTTGACATTGAGATATGCAGCAATAGGGTAACAAAGATAATGGCAATGTTCAATAAAAACTCGAATCAATAATATCAACAAACTCATCTGCATCGTCTTCTTAATATGAAAAAAAAAACAAACAAAAGAACCATAAGTCACAAAAGTAAAGAAAAACAATTTAATTTGCTAGAGCTAACGACAAGCCATGTAAATGTTGAACTTTGCACTCTTAAGCTTATTAATGGAAATAGATCGGATAACATAAACATATAGAAGATTTTGTTTGTCTTTTCATCTAACATAAATTTTCACAATCTTCATCAAATCTAGAGGGCACAAAACTTTCCCACATGTGAGATTCTTCACCTCACTCTCTCCCAATCCGCACAACACTCTAATTGTGTAAGGTTTTAAACTTAAATTCAACTCAAAACTCAATTTTTGCTTATTAAAGGATCAGAAACAAACCAAAGTTTGAATGAAATTCAGCGAAGATAATTTATGTCCAAATTCGAGTCAATGACTGTAACTTGTTACAATTTGATAAATCGAACGCTTAAGAGGGGGAAGAAAGCCTTAAGCTCTGTAGGCTTTCTTCTTCCTCCCGATCCATTTAATTCTGTAATTTTCTACTTATTTATCTTTCACTTGTTTTGTTTTGGATTTAATTTCTGACTAACAACTTGATTTTTGAGTTTTTCTTGTCCAAATCTACACAAAATACCCCAAAATTTCTCATATTTTACTTTCAAAACTCCAAATTTTTGTACAGAAACACTTTATTATCTTCGGCCCAATCGAATATTGGGAGACAAGAACTTTTGGATTTTGTTGGATTGTCCGTGAAGATTTGCTACGGATGTTGAGATTCCAGGAGGTTTGATTAAAGGAACAAACAACCAAATACATAAAAAAATGCTTGGAAATTAATTCTGTTGCAATCACCCATTTTTTTTTTTATGGATTTACGCTTTTTTAGTTTCATTTCTTTGTTTATGAGACTGATCTCTAAGTGAACTCTCATCCCATCATCACCACTGTTGCAATTCGCCAGACCTGCCCCGCCGCCACCGCCGACCGACCCTCCGCACAGCCGCCAGACCTACCGTCACCGAGATCTGATGAGTCGCCGACCATCCTTCTCCGCTGAGATCTGCTGCAGTCCTCTGCCGCCGTAGATCTTCTCCGTCCAAGGCCCTGCCGCCGCCGAAGTTCCTCTCGGTTGAAGCCTCCTTCGCCGCTGAAGACTCTGCTCTAGATGCTACTAGATCGACGCCGGAACCGAGATCTAGATCTCCTCTGTCGCCGAACGTCCCGCCGCCGCCGTTTTTCCCAAAACCGTCGTCGGATCTACGCCGGATACGATGAAATCGAGGTCGGGGGGTGAGATCTGATGAGAAACCCTTCCAGATCTAGCCGACGACAATTGTCCCGCCGAAGGTGCCCCTAGCCAGAACTGACCTCTTTGCTCGCCGAAGTCGCCGACAGTCTCGTCATTTTCTGGTCTTCACCGGATCTCGGCCAAAATGGCTTCTCCAATTCCAGTTGTTCTCTTGTTTCTGGATTATTGTTTTTTAGTGTTGTGAAGTGCGATTAAGCTTTGTTTTGACTTGTATTATGGTGAAATTGGGTGGTTTATCTATGTTGTTATGATTGTGTTAAGGTGAATTCAACTTTTACAGATTGAACATCAAAATTTGAGATCAGTTATATATTTGTTTTAGTTTCAATTTGTGAATTTAAGGGCTCTCTTCAATCCAAAATAACATATAATCTGTGAACTTATTAAAGGTTCTCTTCAATCCAAAATGACATTATAGATCATTATAGGTTCGCAAAATGATCTATAATGTCATTTTACGAACCTCTAATGATCTATAATGTCATTTTGGTAAGCCTAAAATGATCTATAATTATCTATAATGACATTTTACGAACCTATAATATTATATCTTATAATGATTTATAATGTCATTTTACGAACATATAATGATCTATAATGTCGTTTTTGTAAATTTTAAACGATCTATAATGATCTATAATGTCATTTTACGAATGTATAATGATCTATAATGTCATTTTATAAACTTATAATGATCTATAATATCATTTTATGATCCTATAATGATCTATAATGTCATTTTGTAAACTTATAACGATCAATAACTATCTATAATGTCATTTTGTGAATTATACGACATTATATAAAAATTCTATAACATTATAGATCATTTCTATAGCATTATAGATCATATAGATGATTTCTATAACATTATATATCATTATAGAAAAAATCTACAACATTATAGATAATTATAAAAAAAATCCATAATTCCATTTTTTTTGAAAAAATATTTCGAATTTTTTTTTTCATCAAAAGTATATCATCATGAATCTTGTTTTAAAAATAAAAATAAAACGAATAAAATATTTAAAAGAACCGAGTCCAAAAAATCAATGATTTGAAAGTGTAAGTTTCGAAAATCGATATTGATGAAGAGAGAGAATGTTGATAGTAACATCTGGAGAGAAGGAAGGAGGGTGCAGAAAAGGACAAAAAAAGAGGTAAAACCATAAATAAGAAGTTGAATGTCATATATTTAAAAATAAGTAAGAGTTTGATGTAAAGTTAATAATATTTTGAAAAATGGAGTGTATGGTACCATTTCCTTGATTAAATTATTCAACGATCTATGTATTTGTGTGCTTGTTCCTTTTCTTCCCTGATGGGGTTAAATGTTCTTGCCTTTTGTAGTTTTTTGCTGCCGTTTGTTGTCTTCTTATTACCCGATGTATGAGATTAAGGTTTTGTTTGGGAGCAAAGTACTCAGAAATCATAAAGGAAAAGAAATGGATGAATAGTAAATTAAAGGAAAGGAAATGATGAAATCATAAAAGAATGGGTAATATTGTATTTGGGAGGAAGGGAAAGGTTTTTAAAGTAAAAGAAACATCAAATTACAATTAGACCCTCACATATTTGCTTTTAGTGGGATGGAGCATGAAAAAGAGAAGGTAAATAAATATAAAATGAAGGGCGTTTTCAACTGCTGCCTCCTTTCCACCCGGATCCGGCCATTTTAGCGGAACTGGTTTTGTTGGAAGTGAGGGGAAATGGGTAGGACTGAGATACTTCCGTTTCCCTTCAAAAATATAATCCCCACCGTCCCAAGCAGCGTAATCTCATTCCATTGCTTTCCCCTCTCGTAGTCTTTTGCCGCCCTTTGTGGTCTTCTTATTACCCGTTGTGGTATTTGTGCTTCCCTTTGTGGAAGTGTTATGGCTTAGTTCAAGTCCTAATGGGTGTATCTCTTAAGGTTGTAATATCTGTTATTATGAATATATGCCCCTAGTTATAAAAAAATTTGATGAATCAAACCCATGCCGGACTAAGTTCTAAGCTCAACTTATTTTGCATCCTAATTGAAACAAATAGTCGTCATGAATAAGCATGAATAAGCTTACCAACTTCCTATTGATTAATCTTAAAATTTTTAATACTTATTAACAACTTTAAGTGCTTTGCTAAACTCAAATCATACCTAAGATCGTGGTTTTACGTATATTTGATTTGTTCATATGTATTATTCAATAAATATACGTAGAACTAGTAAATAATAGAAACATGCGAGGTACATTACGTAGGCACTGTGCATAAACTAGCCGACCCGTCTATTTAAAGAAAACTAATATACAAGCAAATTGCACAAAAGTTTCCAAATTGAGCTGATAGGGGAATCGATGAGAGCCTTTTTCCAATTACAGCGTAAGTGCAGAGCTTTACTTGCAAAAACTTACTTGGACAGTTATCAATCAGAAAAAATAAGAAGGAAAACAAGGCAAAAGAACAGCTAAGCCGACATTTTGTTCAATCATTCGTGTATATTCCTAACTTTGGGCTCCCCTACACAAAATAGAACCGATTTATACACAATAGCGCAAAACTTAAAAAAGTGGTGCAAATCCGCTTGCATTAAATACAGAGAAAACTCCAACCTGAGAATTCTAAAAGCTACGAGTACATTTTCTATTTGCAGTGCTCCCCTACATTGCATTTCATCAATAAAATTGCAGGGTAAAGTCCCCAACTCGCACCAGACAATGTTAAAGCACAAAATTCGCTAGATATGTCACACAGATAATTATCAAAGCGTCAGTACTATAGAAATTAAAAACGAAAATACCAATGCGTCGACCTATTAAGCTGTCTTTCAAGAGTTTATGCAGAAAGATGCATAACCAGACTGTTTGATCAACATGTAGTCAGGTGACTTGAATAAGAAATTCATGTCTTCGAGCGATACCAAAATGTTTTCACAATCTAGCTACAAAAATCAGTTTAGCCATTTGTATCAACTTCTCAATTTCAACAAATAGGTCGTCAGAGAACACAATACAAACACATAGACAGATATATCATAGGGAAAGACAGTGCAATTTACTCCCAGAATTCATATATAAAAAAGATGATCTGGTACAGTTCCACAATTTTGTATAACAGTATCTGAAAAAACTCAAATGCCAAAACCAAAAACTGCCCTTATCTTATGGAAAATAAGTTCCCTCCATCCTCTCTCTGTGTTCTCTGCCACTGTTGCATTTCCATATCTGCATCACAAATCAAACAAATACCAACAGTTAGAACTTAGAAGTCAACAAAAATATAAAAAACTTATTACAAAGATCAGATCTTTCAACTATCATATAGATCAAAACTAACCTGTCTTCTTCAGGGATATCTGTATGCAACAGCTTAATTACAGTAAGCCCAGGTTCAGGCTCTTCAAATGTAAGCCTTACCTGCAAAATTTCCCAAATCACAGTCAAGCATTGTTAACTCAACTATATGATGAAAACTGAAAATGGAGCTTACAATATCTAAGTTCTTACCGTTGAAACAACACCATCAGGCCAGCTTCCAAATCTCCATTTCTGCACAATCAATTTCCCTTCCTGCAACTCCACATTCGTCCCTGTCACCGACCCATCAAATATGCTGAATTCCCCTCCAACTTCCTTGCTAATCCTTGCATTACTCTGTGTAAATCCTTTCCATCTATTCTCATCCATCAATATCTCATACATATCTTTAGCTCTGCAATTGAACTTCTCTGTCAAATTGATTGTCTTAAACCCCTCTTTTGATTCTTTCTTTTCTGCTGCTGCAGCTGCTGTTGTTTTTGTTGTATCTGTTGCTTTCTTTGCCCCAGCTGATTGCCCCTTTGGTGCAACCTTTTTAGCTTCCAATTCATCCCTTGCAGGTCCACCTTTAGCCATACTCTGCACATAAACCCTAACTTTCTCTTCAATCATCGGCTTCCCTTTCACCACCATCGCATCCTTCAATCTCCTCCCAATTATTTGGATTGGCTAGTATTTTTGTCCGCCTATTTAATCCATTGTTACATACTTATTTTGTTTTTTTAAAATGTAATTTGTTAATTTTTCTCTTTAGAGTTTAGACCATGCAATTTTTTTGTCATTTTATCTTCATACTATAGTCTATAACCTTATTATTTATTTGATCTTTATGTTATATAACTATACTTGCTTAGCTTTGTGTCGTACAAGTTTAGTTGACATGTTTTTGCATAACTTTTTTTCTTGATAGTGAAGGACATATTTTCATTACATAATAAAACATAGAGAAAACTTAATACATATATCCATTACAAGCAGACATGCATCACTACTTAAGGCAACGAACAAACCACAATGGACAAAAAGAAAATCACAAAAGCAACAAGCATCTAACCCAACAAATGTAGCAAAGAAAGAGAGTACAAAGCATAAGCACTGACGGTGGCGTGGTGTGGCTGTTACCACGTCCCAGCCGCCATGGACGGAGATAGGGGGGGCCGGCGGGAGCCGTTGTCCCCCCCAACCGCCGGCGACCTTGGTAAATCCGGTATTTTGTCTCCCCTGAAATCTGGCCGGAAATTGCAGAGATAGGGGAAAAGAGAAACCTAGCCGCGTGGACTATCCCCCCGAGCTCCAATCCGGGCTCCGTCACTGCCAGCCGTCGGGAATGCCTAGCATCCTGAATTTTTCCATGCTTTGAAATTCACCGGAATTCATGAATTATATACATGACCGAATCTTATAAGGGGTGGGATGAGCGATTGCTTCGAATTTTCAAAATTTCTCGACGGATGGACCATGGCAATGATGGGAAAAAAATCAAATTTGCAGGTGCTATTAGGGTTTCAAGTTCTGTTGACCTGTGCGAAGAAGACAATGAAACTAAAAGAAACATGGTATTGGGTGTAGTCTAACCCAATCCCCTAATTTTAATGAAAAATGAAAAGTAGAGAGTAAAATGGATCTAAATTTAATAAAAGATCAAATACATACTTAGCCCCCCTGAGTATCACGATTTTTTGAGCTAACACCCTCACCTTTTGATTGTTAGTTTTAACCTCTTGAAATTGGCAAAAGTGTTAGTTTCAGTCCTCCCCGATTGCCACGTGTCGTAATTTGATTGGAAAGACAAAATTAAAAAATTTGACCTTTTGAAAAGTCAAACTAATCACAATGTGACACGTAGCACTGGAGGGGCTGAAACTAACATTTTTACCAACTTCAGAGAGCTAGAACTAACAATCAAAAGATGAGGATATTAGTTTAAAAAATGATGATATATAGTTAAAGGTGCTAATTATATATTAAACATTAATAAAATTGATGAACATTACTTTTTTCAAAAATTAATAACTTTTTTCAGTTCTCTTTATTTATTAATAATTACAGCATTCTCTTCACTACTTCTATTATACTATTGCTGTAATCCTATGAGTTATTTATTTAATTATTTATTTTATTGCTTCAATCCTCTATACTCCCCATTTTTACAATTTTCCCTTTCTATCTATCAATGATGAATCATCCCATTATATTTCAATATTTCCTTGTATTACTTTTGATTTGTGTTTCTTGGAGAGCTACCCAGAACGTTCTATTTCAATACTTTTTTATGATTCAATTATAAATTTGTTTTAATTCTCTTTAGTAAATAACCATTAGATATTATTGAAGATCATTAGACATATTATTAGAGATTATTGAGGATATTATTGAGATATTATAAAATTAGGAATATTATCAGAGATATTTTTATTAATTATAAGATATTACAAGAACTTTAAGTATATTTATTGGATATTTGGTTTGTATATATAGATTAATTGAATTTATGGTTGGTCGTTGACCGCTTGCTGGCCGGAATGTCTCACCCTGACTCTGGTCCTGGCTCCGTCACCGAGCATAAAGATATAAGCAAATCTTTCTTAACAACTTGAAATAAGGACACCTAGCACAAATCAACAACAATAACCCAATACAAGCCGAAACTATTCCTACAAAGATTTAAATCTAACAAGATTGTGAAAAAGATGATCTACGTTGAAAAAATCTATTAGTGGATAAAACATTTCAGTGCATCGAAATGGTGTCAACAAAAAGTACATCTAAGGGATTTTGAACAATTGAAAGTCGATTTGAAATCGAGATCTCCAAATTCAACAGTTGATCCGAAAGCCAGATCCAAAACTCCGAGAAAAAAATGAGTAATAACAAGCTAGGACAACAGTAAAAAAATGAGTCTTAAAGAGAGAACAAAGATTACTCTAAGGGTGAATAGATGAACTTTTGAGAGAAATTTAGTGAAAGAGAAAGAAGAGAGAATATTTTTTTACATAGTTCTTAGGTCAAATGCATAAATGTCCTCCCCCTCAAGTTAGCAATTTTCGTCCAATGCACTCTTCAAGTTTAAAAAGATCTTATTACCATCCTCAAGTTGGCAAAAACGGATCAATTACCTCCCTAAATGTCACGTGTCAAAATATGATTGGTTTGACTTTTCAAACATATCATTTTCTGGATTTTATGTATCCAATCAGAAGTTGACACGTGACATTTTTTAGGGGGTAATCGATCCATTTTTGTAAACTTGAGGGGGTTATAGGACATTTTTAAACTTGAAGGGTGCATGAAACAAAAATTGCCAACTTGAAGAGACCATTTATACGTTTAGCCTAGTTTTTACTAAAACAATAAAAGGCAACATACGAATGACATATATGATATATGGTAAAATGATTGAACAGATAAATAGGTAATACCATATAGTTGAAAAAGCTTATTTTGCCTTTGTAATCTTGTTCGAACCAACCGCACGGACCTATTCTTAATTGAAATTTTTCATCACAGATTGTTTTAGTGGTAAGCTACATGTTTTTTTTTAAGAGGTAAGAGCTCACTTATATACTTTTTTTTTTCAAACAACAAATTTTATTAATATATATTTTACGTTAATATAGTTTTTTTTATAATATTTTACATTAATAATTGAGGCCTAATCACCTTTTTAGGCCCTGTGTTATACACGATTTATCTTTTTAGTCCCTCTGCTCTACATATTATCTATTTAGTCCATGTGCTATCAATCTCATAACCTAGTTGGTCCCTCTGCTATACACAATGCCCATTTAATCCTCATACTATCAATCTTATTACATAATTGATCATTTGTTTTCATAGACCGATAACTCATGTGTCATGTAAGGTCTATTTGGTAAAAAACGATTACGTGACACCTCAATTTATACTTTTTTTTTAGTCTCTTAAATGTAAAGCAGAGAGACTAATTAGGTAATGAGATTGATAGCATGAGGACTAAATGAGTAATGTATATAGTAAAGGGACTAAGTAGATAATGAGTTTGATAGCACGAGGACTAAATAGATAATGTATATAATAAAAAGATCAAAAGAATAAATCATGTATAGTATAGTTACGCCTAATAATTGGTAAATGCTAAATTTCAAAATGATTCAAGAAGCAACTTTGTTGTTGGTAGTATTTCATATTTCCCAAAAATTACGATAAATTGACCTGAAAGATGGTCATCTCGAAGTGTCCTAATCTCAGGCCAGCGACTAGATGAGGAGGGCTCAGCGATTCAAGCGAGTCGGGAAAACGATTCAACCCAATGAGTCCGACAAGAAGGACCCGGAACCTCGGCCTCGTCGGTGCTCTGTTGCCATTGAGGCCAATCCCAGGTCACGTCAATACCCAACCAAAACTCTATCAATTTCAATACCAGAGAACTGTAAATAGGAATTTTGTTCTGTAATCTGTGGTTCGAATGCTTGAATTTGGGTAAAGTGATTTGGCGTAAAAAAGCATCTTTTGGGACTAGATTGAAACTTGAAACTGTGTTGTGAATTTACTTGTGATGATTTTCAGGTTGAAGCATACAGACCCAATGATTCAGCCTGCCATGGAAGATTTGGGATTACTCCAAGAACGGCTCCAGTTGTAAGATACGATTGAGTATTGACTATATCTGCATTTTTCATTGTTAATGATTTATGGTTGATGTGACATTGCTTAACTTTAATCTTGAATGTGATGTTTGTGTAGACGTGTCAACAGTTTGGACCAGGGGGGCATGCCTATGTTTATCTATGCTATGGTCTGCATACAATGCTCAAAGTTGTTGCAGACAAAGAGGGAGTTGGTGCTGCTGTTTTGATTCGATCTTGTTCTCCCGTTACTGGTATTTTTCCAAATCTCTTACCATTTGTTTTTTAGTATCATCTACTACTTCTCCTTAGTTTTTACCATTGTGTTATAAAGCCTTTCCAATTGTGGTTATATTAACTGGCTTCGTTGTTGTTGTTAATGTAACTTCTGAAAAAACTGCTTGAGTGATATTTATCTAAGTCTAGACTCAACGTAAAAGAACACCATCAGTCTCTTCTGTACTTCACTTTTATTTTGATGGAATTATCGTACCACTAATATGATCCAGGTTTTCTGCTCAGACATATCGTATATAGAGCTCGTATTTGAAGAGGGAATGATTTTAGAGCTAAAATCATTGCAAACCAGAAGGCAGAACTAGTCAATTAAATTGTCTTTC
This sequence comes from Euphorbia celastroides, assembly GCA_948291685.1. Lineage (NCBI taxonomy): Eukaryota > Viridiplantae > Streptophyta > Magnoliopsida > Malpighiales > Euphorbiaceae > Euphorbia > Euphorbia celastroides. The sequence continues at coordinate 10,804 of CAOJBJ013039964.1, forward strand.
TTCGAAAGAGATTTGTCTGTGTTAAATTGTAAACTTACCGGTAGCATACTTCCATTAGTTGAAGCTGTTTCCTTAAAACTAAAACCGAGAACATGTTCAAGATGATCTGATGTATCATGTTGAAGAAAGCTTGCACAAACTATTTTGTCCTAGTGTTTTCTTACAATCCAGTCTTCATTTGACTACAGGATTAAAGATACCATTCAGCAGCGAAGAGGTCAGAAAACCGAGAAACCTGTTCTTCTAACTGGTCCTGGAAAGGTTAGTACATAAATGCTCTTGAGGTATACCCAATTTTGTGTTGTTAGTTAACATGTATTTGCTTTCACATTAGTATCAGATTAACAGTGATAAGTAAGAGAAATCCTGGTTGGCTTTGGCTGCCAGAAAAGTGCTTAGCTGTTTTAATAAATTGGAAGATTGAATTCAGAATTTAGAGCAGCTAATAGAAATAGCTCGGTTTCTTGGTTGTCCTTCAGGTAGGTCAGGCATTGGGGATTTCAACAGAGTGGTCCGACCATCCTCTTTATCTTCCTGGTAAGTTTTCTAGTGTTCTTTGTCACTCTAAATAAGTTGAGTTTGATATGCTAGTACTTAAAAGCATAAGCTTGATCAGGTGGTTTAGAGATCTTGGATGGACCCGAGCCGAAAAATATAATGGTGGGGCCACGTGTTGGGATCGAATATGCATCACCAGAAGATGTGAATGCATTGTGGAGATTCGCCATTGCTGGCACCCCTTGGATCAGTGCTCCTAAAAATACTCTCCGTCCACCCTGATTTTTGAGGCTATTGTCTTAATATTGCTAGTTTTTGGCAAGCTGCTTGCAAGTTATTAATTATTATGACCTATGCTTGTAAAAATTTACGGTACTTGGTTCAATAGTTAATGTTCCTTGTTGCAATTGTTTCTTGCTAGTAGCTTTTTGATGTTATTGACAAGATTTTCCGTCTGAAACAATTAAAAGCAGTTGTCTAATGCTTAACCAATCGCTTGGCAGATG
>CAOJBJ013040751.1:0-11139 GCA_948291685.1 Euphorbia celastroides
AGAAGGAGAAGCTTGACTTAGATGCCCTTGAAGTTGAAGCTAAATCTTCAGGATTGGGTGTTGGAGATCTTGGTTCCCGAAATGATGGGAGAAGGCAGGCAATTAGGGAGGAACAAGAGAGATCTGAAGCAGAAATGAGAAGTAGCGCTTATCAGTCTGCATTAGCTAAAGCAGATGAAGCTTCTAAGTCATTGCGACTTGAGCAAACACTTGCTACTGAGATGGTTGAAGATGAAAATCCAGTGCTCGTAGATGATGATGAGGAATTTTATAAATCCCTGGAAATAGCTAGAAAACTAGCTCTTCAAAAGCAAAAGGAGGAAGCATCTGGGCCTCAAGCTATAGCTAAGCTAGCAACCAGCACTAAGATAAATAGTCAAGATGCAGATGACTCAGTTGGAGAGCCACAAGAAAACAAGGTTGTCTTCACTGAAATGGATGAGTTTGTTTGGAGTCTTCAACTGGGTGAAGGTATCCGTATGCAATAATTGTTTTTGCATTGAAGTGGTAAAAAAGAAAGAGATTTGAATGACTTCAAATTGCGAAATCTTGATTAAGATGCATTCTTTTTACTAAACTAGGCCCTGTTCTATTTAATTGCAATTCAGTTCAGCTTACTTCTGAACAGTTATAAATATACTGAGATTAGTTCAATTCAGCTCCAGGCAGTTCAAAAGAGCAGGGCCTTATTCCACTGTCATTCATTTGTAATTTATAGCTCTATGCCCATTTTAATGCTGTTGCCTTATGCGGTAAACAGTTAAAAATGTGCTGCTAATGGGATTATTTCTTGTTTATTCTACAACCAAAATTGTGATTGTTACTGGCTAATATTTAATGTCATCTAATTATAATTTAGTCTCATGCATCTTATGTTTCTGGCACTCTCCAGTTTGTTGTTCCTAAATTATTGTGGCCTTTGAAGTAGATTGCTCAATTTACATTCTAATTTATCATTTTCACTTGCATATTTTGCTTCAGAACTGAAATGTGCGATGCTTGCAATCCAATATATTAATTTGGTATTTTTTCTCTTTCAGAGACACGCAAACCTGATACTGAAGATGTTTTCATGGATGAGGATGAAGCTCCAATAACTTCTAATGAAGAGAAAAAAGTTGAAGCTGGTGGATGGACAGAAGTTATGGACACTTCTAATGATGAAAACACAGTGAACGAAACCAAGGAAGATATAGCTCCAGATGCAATCATTCATGAAGTTCCAGTTGGGAAAGGATTATCGACTGCACTGCAGTTGCTCAAAGAGCGAGGAGCACTGAAGGAAAGTGTCGAATTGGGTGGCAGGAACACAGACAAGAAAAAGAGTAAACTTGTTGGCATCGTTGACAGTAATGATGTTGACAATGACAGATTTAAAGATATTCGAATTGAGAGGACAGATGAGTTCGGGCGTATTGTAAGTAACATTTTTCTTTTATTTACTTGCTCACATGAATTGAAACCTTTACATTGGATCTAGTACTGGGGGAATCTGCTTGCGAATATTTAAATGCTACTTTGTTAATCAGGTTGATATTCATATATACTGCTATATCCGTCGATATGTGTCAACTCAGTTGGCTCAACACTGTCTATTACTGCGTTGTGCCATATGAAAGTTACCATGTGGATTTCTTTAACATTTTGCTTATATGGATATTCTTGTAGAATTTTAATGAGCAATTATTTACTGAATCTAAAGCGGTCAGAGCCACTGAGTATTCTTTTGTTAACTCTAAATATGATTTTGGATTATATTGTAGATGACTCCAAAGGAATCCTTCAGGAAGCTTTCTCATGTGTTCCATGGTAAAGGGCCTGGCAAAATGAAGCAAGAGAAGCGCATGAAGCAACACCAGGAAGAATTGAAGTTAAAGCAGATGAAAAATTCAGATACACCATCTCTTTCTGTAGAGAGAATGAGGGAGGCTCAGGCTCAGCTAAAAACACCCTACCTTGTTCTTAGTGGTCATGTCAAAGCGGGGTATGAATTATTTGTCCAATATTTACTTACATTATCTGTTATACTGAATTGTAAAGCGTTCGTGAAGCCAATAGGAAAATAACATATACCGCCACATATGATGTTTTAAGGTCAACTGATATGTTTTTTTCACTTCTTGAACTCAGGTGGAAAATGTTTTTTTTTTTCTTTTGAACTAATTGACGAGGTTTGTTTTTAAAATTTACTATGAGAATTTTTTTTGTTGAAAAAGCTATTGGTAATTGCTTTGATTGTGGAAATGAATTCCTGAAATGAACAAATACAGTATTTACAATATTTCTCAGTTCTATTTTTTGGTGGAATTCAATTTTGTTTTTTAAATCTACTTGAAATAATTGGTTTTGGTTTTTAAATGTTCCTTCAAGTAGACAATGGTTGATTATTTTTGAAAGTACTTTATGTGTCTCAATCTGATCAAGATTCCTTAACTTCTACTCTGAAGTCCCAGAAATCCTGAAGTTTAGACCACCCTGAAAACTGAAATGATTTTGTGCATTCACTTGATTAATGAATTCGGCTTTTCTAGACAATCTAAAATTTCCTGCAGTTAAGTAATAACTTACTCATGTTCTTATAAAATTTTTATTTGCAGGGAAGCTGGTGATTCTAGAAGCGGTTTTGGAACCGTTGAGAAGGATCTACCAGGGGGTCTGACCCCCATGCTTGGTGATAAAAAGGTCAGTAAAGTCTTACACTTTAACTTGCTTTGAAAATATTCTTTGCTTTATAATTATTGTTGAGAAGTCTGTAGCGTATAAAAAATATAAATGCGGACATCTTTGTCAGGGGATGATATAGACTTGTTGATTATAAGTTACAGCCTATCAGGATCCTTAACGTGTTCTGATTAGAATTTAGGGAACTATTTTGTTCTTTGCATTTGAAGAAAAATTTCGAAACGAAGTTTCTTTTGCTGGGTTGTCTCTGAATTTCGGACATTCTCAAAATCATCTTCCAACAGCTAGGCAGTTATTAATTGAACTATGGGTATTTGTATGAAACTAAATCATGGGTAAACCCAGAAAAGAAATACCAGATTTAATTGGGAAAGGAGTTTTGGCAGTTCTCAATTTATTAGTATATAGGACCAAAATGTAAAATATGCTGTTATATGAAAAGTTTTTGAGATCAGCTGTTAGCGACAACAACTATGACAGCAATCCCGAACAGGCCTTAAAAGATAGAGGAAGAAAATCCATCCAAAACACATTGGAAAAATTTGTGCCGTAGCTAAGATCATCTATTATGAATCGTCTTCCTCTTTCTACCGGTGTCATTGATTCATTCCAGTTTCTGGAATCTAAACCCTAGACAAAGAGGTATATGCTTCTATAGCTTATGTTGAATGACGCTTGGGCCAAACTACCCATCTATTGAGCTGGATTTTCTCTATTAGTTGCATTTTCTTTTCTCTGTCCTTGCATTGAAGGTTGATAGTGTGCTCCATTATAATCTTAAATCATGTGAGAACTTAAATTAACTCCATAAAAGGCCAATACTAGTGGATTTTGTCCCGTTGATCTGATTGAATTTTTAGAAGAATTGTAGCATTTCTTAAATTTGCTGGTTCATAATATGTGGAAGTGGTGAAATTTGTCTGCACTGCTGTTCTTTTTTTTATTCTTCTTCTCATACAGATGGTGAATTTTGTTTTCAGGTTGAGCACTTTTTGGGGATAAAACGTGGGCCTGGAAACTCTAATACACCAAAGAAGCCGAAAACTTGAGTAATTTTAACAGAAATTGTGAATGGCTGCACGCATCATGTAAAAGGAGTAGACAAGGAAACCATTTCCCAGCATTCAACATTTCTTCTTTTGCCTGATTGTCCTGTGAGTATTCATAACATACTGTTAATATTGTTTTGGTGAATTAACGAGAACTTGTAGATTCTTAGATGTTTTCTTCAATTGCATTTCAAGATTTCATAGTATAATCAATCAGATAATGAAGAAAAAAAGCGTTGTTTTGTTTGACGTTTATCATATTTAGTCACTGCTCACTGGTCAATCTCTACATTTGTGAAATAGTCTACCCTTAACTGTACTGTTTATTTTTGAGGTTATTGATGACAATATAATCAAAAGCTAATATCTCATTAAAGCTTATAATTCTTCCAACTCATTAAACCAGTAGAACTCTGCTTACTGATGTCATTGTTTTAGTTCAATTTTTGGCATACAACTAATGGTTCGAGAGAGCTCAGATAAGCTTCTTTTCTTGGCACGTTGAAGCCTAGTGCACGTCTTGTTGAATTGTTGACAGAAGCCCTTGTGAGAGCTTAGAGCTTCTACCATTGCCATTTCGGGTGCTTTTTCCAGCTTTCCTTTTACAGCTTCAGCACAAAGTCCACAAACCCAGAAACCCGAATGAGATGCCCTAATCTTGGAGATGTAATCAAGGGTGCAATCCTCTTTCAATCTGCAACATTCACATTCTACTTGCTTCACTGTTTCCCCTATCGACTTAAATCTCTCAATCTCATTTGAAACATCAGATACCGCCTTTCGCAGCATTTTCTCATTGCTTCCCTGCAGCCACTGAAAAATCGAGTTTAAGTAAAACGAAAAATATGTCAATAAAGCCAGAAGTTGAAGTTCGGGTTTGGATGTACCATGATCGATCGGTTTTGAGAATAATCTAACAGATTTGAAGGACTAGATTAGATGATTATGTAGAATTTGATATGAAGTTATGGTTATATATAGTTGCTGAGAATGAGAGATTAATTAGGATATGGTTGATATTTTTAATTAAAAAAAATCTAGGAGATTTAAGGATAATATTATAATATGATTAACTAGTTGAAGGAACGGCGGGGGGAGATGTTACTGCTAGTGTTCATGCATACAAATCACTTTACAGGTAATAAAGTTGCTGCTAAATTGCCATTGCTAATTAATGACCAAATTGCACAACTAATTTTGGAAGAGGGACTAATTTTTTGGTAGGCTAGCATGAACAAAAAAAATATGCAAGTGGTATTAAGGGTGTTTCTCATGCTTGTGCTTTTTAGTTCTACCTTAACTCATAAGAAGTCGGAGTGTTTCTTAAAGCCGACTTATGAGCAGTATATAAGTAGTCGAAGTGTTTAGTAAACTAGTTTATAAGGTTTACATATTGTTAGATGACTAAGACACAAATAAGAAAAACTTTTGGTGTATAATATTTAAAGCTAGTAAATTATCTAGGGAAAACTTTAAAAACCCCTTTGAGGTTTTACTTTTTATCGAAAACACTCTTGATGTTTAAAATCCATCAAACACTCTCCTAATGTTTTAGTCCGTTATCAAAATAAGGATTTTCCATCCATTAGTTGTTAAATGATGATGTGGCGCAATGGCAAAATTGTCCAATTCAATTTTCGGTAATTGTAGAGGATGTCTCTTTTTTTCCCTTCTATTTGGTTTTGTCCATTTGTTCATCTGGTATGTGTTTATGTCCTTATTTGTCCTCTTTTATTTCCCTTCTATTTTTTTATGTATTTTTAATTTAGTATATTATGTTTAATATACAGTATACCCCAGTATACCAATGTCAGTATACGGTATACTGTTACCGGAATCCGCCGCCGACACCGGCCCACCGCCAACACCGTCGCTGAGACTGCCGTCGAGACCTCCGCCGAAACCGCCGCCGTTCAAACCCACCGTCGCCTGCTAGATCTCGCCGGAAAACTAAAAAACAAAGGCATTTAAAACCAAAAACAATGAAAAACATTCAAGATATAATGGCGAGAACGACTGTAGACGGCGGCGAGGACGACGAGATCGACGCAGATGACGGCGAGGCTTCGGGACGACGAGATCGGCGACGGTTTTTAGTTCCGGCGGCTTGTTTTCATCCAGATCTGGTGGTTTCGGTTCCGCGCGGCGTTTCTTCGTTCAGATTTGAGGCGACGGCAGCGTCAGCGGCGGGATCTGAGAGAGAAGAGGAGGCGGCGACGGGTTCTGAAAGAGAAGGAGGCGGCGACGGCAGCGGAATCTGAAGGCGGCTTGATATCTACGGCGTAGGGACTTCGGGATGATGGAGGGCGGCGACGGTGGAGGTTCCGGTGACGGGGAGCGGCTACGGCGGATGTTCCGGCGACGGGGGGCAGTAAGAATATGAGGGGAGGAGAGTTTCTGAGATTTTTTTTTGTAAAAGTGGGAAATATGACTTTTGTTGTTTAGAAAGTTAAAAAGGGACATTTTTTTTCATTGAGTATTAAGAGGATATGGGTTAAAATAAACAGGCTTTTTAAGACATTTGTTTCAAAACCCCATCAATTTTTTAACCTAAAAGCCCATTTACCCATTATTCTAACCCAATTACCCAAAAAACCTAACCAATTACCCAACAAATCTAACCCAATCACCTATTCCTGCTTCGTTATCGCTGTCGGTGTCTCATCGCCACCGTCGCTCCTTCGCCAACAGCCATTCTCCCTCTTCACCGCCGCTCTTCTCGTCAATTTCTGCCTTTAGCTGTCAATTTTTGGGTGTCCATTTCAGATCTGTTTCTTTTTCGTCGGTGGTTTTTTCATATCTGTGTTTGCTGGTGGTTTGTTGGGTGTCGGTTTCTGGATTGGTCGCTGTTTCCTCTGAGTTTTGCTCGGGTTTGCGACAGTGAGTTCGGATGATTTTCGTCGGAGAAGAGGAAAAGCGGGGTTAACTGTTTTCAACAGTGAGTTTTTCTCGGGTTTTCGACGGTGTTAGGGTGAGTTTGAAGGGGGAAAGGGGATGCCGGTGCTGGAAACTCGGGGGAGAGCAGAGAAAGAGAGAAGGGGGAAAGGGGACGACGCCGGATCTCGGTGGTTGGGGATGAAATTTTGAGCATGTGGGCGTTTTTTGGTTATGGTGGCAAGTGAGCGGCGATGGTCGGATCTGATTTCTGGTGACAGTGAGCAACGGACGGTAGAGCGACGACAGATCGAGTTTTTGGCGGCGGATGCAAGATTCGGTGATTTCACCGGAATTTTTGGTGTCGTTGTCGGAATTGCGATTTGCCGGCGCCGGTACCAGCGGTAAGGGAATCAGGGTTAGGGTTTCAAATGGGTTGTTGGGTTAGGTTTTGTTGAAAACGGGTAGAGTTAATGAGTTTTTTTGTGAAATTGGTTAAAAAAGTAAGTTTTCATAAAACTACCCTTGCGCCACGTTAATAGCTAATGGATGGAAAATCCTTATTTTGATAACGGACTAAAACATCAGGGGGGTGTTTGATAGATTTTAAACCTCAAGGGTGTTTTCGATAAAAAGTGAAACCTAAAGAGGAGGTTTTTGAAGTTATCCCAATTATCTATTGTTATACTTGATTAAGTGATTTTGAGTTTCTTAATATTAACTAGAAGAGATTAGCTTATAACGTTTGGACATGTAAACTTATAAGTTACAATATGAGCATGTTGAAGGGTTATTAAGTTTCCCTTATCCTCCATCGTCTTGCTGGTGATGATCCTCCTGGTGTTTCTAATGTTGCATCCATTGCCTTTTATTTCCAGAACAATTCGTAGTTGGGTGCCTTATAAAAAATTATTTGTAGTTATTTAAAAAAAAAGTAAAATCGTATTCTGTTGTTCATAATATATCTTATACAAGGGCAATTATAGGGAGAACAAAGTCCTCGGACTCCCCTTAAGATCATGCTACATACCATTCTTTTTATTATATAATTTTTTTTTAAAAAAAATCATTGAACACTTGTCCAAATCAATTGGGGAGTCCTTAGGAGGGCGCGGTTTCCTTATATAATGAGTAGTTAGTCCACACTGTCCATAAAAGATACTTTGTAATTCCTCTCAGAATTAAACCGTTTCTTCAACCCAATAGGTTGGATTAGAAATAAAAAGTATGTATATATTCGGAACACACAAACAATAAAAGTAAAGAAAGAACAATAGTGGAGCAGTAATTTTATTGCATTCTACTCAGCCCAAAATGCCACAAACCTTGTTATAGGCAAAAGTATAACCGTTAGCAGATTTAATAAAATCAGCAAAATCACAACTGAAAAAAAAATTTGATCGTGCAAATCATGACCAACTGAATCTGCTTCAAAAATCAAACGGCTAACAAGGTAACTGACCAAATCATGCTCAATTAAAAACCGTTGATAAGTTTGATAATTAGCCAAATAAAAAGATACCGTTTGATGACCAAATCCATTTTGATAATTGCTTAACCTTATTATAAACTAGGTGTAGGCTATGCTTACTTTGTTTTAAACAAAGTAAACATAACTTTATTGATTTCACAATTGAATTAGTAGTGGACCCCACACAATCAATGATGAAATTAACAAAGTTAAAGTAACTTTGTTTAAAACAAAGTCACCTTAGAATCTCCCTATAAACTATTTCACAAAACATAATGGACCAAATCAAAAGTGATTTTGTTTAAAATTCAAAAGAAATTAAAATATTTATGTCTAAAAGATTTTTATAATAATAAATTCGTATATAATCATTAAAAATATGAGATGAAAATTATTTTAAAATAAAAACAAATTTCTAACAAAATTTCTTTGAAGATTCTATTCTTTATGTAATTGCTGATAAAAAGTGATCTCACAACCGTGCAAGTTCTAAAACCCTCATCCATAATATTATTCTCTTCCGAATTTCCCCCACCTATAAAATCCCAACTCACCAAAAACATTCAACACCCTGAAAAAATCCCTCAAATCACTGAACAGAAAAAATGGATTTAAGATTCATGGGAATGGATTCCCCGCTCTTCCACCGCATCACCGAACACGACGGCGACCGTGAAGCCATAAAGGCAACTCCGGCGGACGTCATAGAGTACCCCAATTCATATGTCTTCATCATCGATATGCCGGGTTTGAAACCCGGTGGCATTAAAGTAGAGGTGAGTAAATTCGATTTATCCGGACCAGACTTAATTGAATTACTTCAACCAAACTACTGTATTTGATTGTAATTTTACAAAATATCGAGTTTTTATTGCAAATTTATTATAAAAATCGACTGCAATTTAGGTTTAATATGGATTCTATTATAATTTTTGTTGTAAAACTAATAATGCAAATTCGGTAAATTGGTTGAACCAATTTGAAACGATTCAATCCGAATAAACTGAATGTTCGCCCCTACAATTAAAGTGCAGGTGGACGGAAATGTGCTTCTGATCGCCGGAGAGAGGAGGCGGGAAGAGGAGAAAGAGGGGGCCAATTACGTGAAAAGGGAGAGGCGAATTGGGAAATTTATGAAGAAATATGTGTTACCGAGAAATGCTAATACCGAAAAAGCCTAGGAATATTGAAGTTAAAGTTGCCTGAATTTGTAATTGTGTTGTTGAAGTTAAAGTTGCCTGAATTTGTAATTGTGTTGGGTTTTGAGTTTTACTCATGTAGTTTGAATTTCCAGGTTGTGATTGTAATAGAGCCTTTTAAAGTTAGATTTGATGGCTTAGTTTTCATGTTGGTCATCTATTTAACAAGAGCGTTAGATTATAATTTTAGAAAAGTGAGTAAGAAGTTTTCAATTTATTCTTATGAATGATTAAAATCTATAGTTCAAATTTAAAATATAGTTTGGTTAAAAATTTATAAGACTAACTTTTAAATACAGCAGCTTTGTAGAAATTTTAACGTCAATTAATTTGAGCTACTTCTTGACGTTGGCAAGTTGCTCAAAGAAATTTGGTTTTCAGGAATACAACTTGCCAATAATAATTTGTAGAAATACAACTTACTATCGATTCTTGTTTTATAAGAGGATTCTTGTTTTACAAGAGAGGAAGTGCAAGCCAGAATTGTGGATCTCTTACTTAATGTTCAAATGTATTTCTAAGAATTAAATAACAAAATAATTGTCCATTGTGTTGAATCAAATAAGTTAATACCTAGAATTTGAATGACGCACTTATTGCAATATTTAGTTTTTGAATTCAATTTCTAATTTATGTGTCAAGAGAAATATTATACATGTTCAACATATTATATCAGAAATCTACTACACAATTATTTGAAATGTACCTAAACCGTTGATCTATTAGAGATATATTGTGTATCTATTAGAATTATTTGAAGGGCCTTTTTGAAGTTTTAACGAGGTGTGCCATGCGTTAGACATATTATCAGTTTGATTTTTCCAAATCTAATTGTGTAGGAAATTTATATACAGTGTCGGGTTCTTAAGAGTACCCAAACATCTAATGACTCTCATTGTTTAGAAAAATATTAATTTAATAAAAAATAAAAAGAGTGCGAGCCATCAAAAAATGGGAGCCATTAGATGTTTGGAAACTCTTAAATACCCGATAACATATATAAATTCCCTATTGTGTAACGTCTGTAGCACATTTTCCATGATGCGATTGGTGAAGCCGGGTTTAAAGGGTTCAGGGTGCATTTTTGTCAAATTAATGGGGTTAAATGGACCTTTTTTAAGTTCTGGGTAGCATCCAGCTCCCTAAACCAATTTGAAGGATATTAATATATTTAGCCAAAATTATTAAACATATATCATAACTTTATTTAAAATTTATTGTGTTAGAAATTTATTACTCATGTATAAGATGTATATTTAAGTTCTAAGCTATAAGAAATTCTAAAAATATGGAGATGACATTGCTAAGCTGGTTTGAACCAAAAGTTCCAAAATATAGTCAAAAAAAGTTTTAAGTTTGGGAAAATTAGATGGATCTTTAATATTTCAAAAGTAATTACAATAATTTTCCCTAACCAACTAATTTACACGACTCATCCTCTCCAACTTTCTTTTTTCACTAATTACGTTGTTGTGAGCCTCTCTTTTTTCTTCTTCATCGATTCCTGAAAGTTGAGAGATTGGCCAAATTGTTTGAGATCAACAACCTCATTAGTTTTTCCATTGAAGATCACAACAAGAAGCAAGTTTGAATCTCGATTTCATGGCTCCTTTTCTGAATTGACCTAGCTTTCAAATCTGCTGCAATTATGTTATTCAAGCAACGATCTTTTGGAGAAAATCAAAAGAGAAAAATCAGATCAAGCAAAGAAGTTGTTGCGATTCTCTTCAACCTCACTTGAATTCTCGATTGCACCTACTGCAATTCTCATTCACATATGCTACAATTCTTTTTCTTCAATTTCGGAATTGAGCTTTATTCAATTGAATTGCAACCAGATTTTGATATGCTCCTGCAATCAAAT
>CAOJBJ013041169.1:0-15986 GCA_948291685.1 Euphorbia celastroides
TGCCTCTTTGTTTCTCTTTCATTGAAATTGAATTTTTTTTTTGGTAATATTGGTGAAATTGAATTTGATATGGTAACAGACTATCATTAATCACAACTATTCCAAATCAATCGTATTTATTAGTTGCCTTTTTTAAGTTTCGTTACTTATATATATACTGCAATTTAATGCCCAACGTGATACAAATCAGGAAAACCATAAAATACCCTTAAAAAGCATGAAATATTAACAAAAAAATCATGAAATATGCTGAGGTGCGCCTCAGTGCACCTTTTACGAATTTTTTGAGGCACGCCTTGGAGCAAAAGGCGCGCGCCCAATGTACCTCGCCTCGCCTGACCCCAGGTGAGGCGCAGGCCCTTAATTTTGGTGCGCCTCAGGCGCGCCCTTAACAACTATGCCATAATTATAGAGCATAAAAAGGACAACATGCCTGATAGCAGGATAAGTTAGACATGTTGCAATGCACTTTGAAACTGCACCAAGAACAAAAGCAGTAAACGCAGAGAGCTCTTGTGGCGATGAATCTTTTTCGGGTCTATTTCCCAGTTGTTTCTTCAGCAGTTTATGTTTCAACTGATCAAACGCTGTGTACTGAACGAAACACACAATCGATTCAAGAAACCCGAGCAAAGTCAAGAACTAACTTCAGAGATTCATAAAATGGAATTACCTGAATAGATGGATTCACCGTGAGAAGAAGAGAAATCCCGAGACAATCGAACGATTCTTTCAAAGTGCTCTCTTTAAGAGATCGCCAAAGCCCTTTCGATTTCCCAAATGCACTTGTTTGCATCCTTGCAGAAGCTGTGTCCAAAGGCTGAAAATAGAATATTGTGAACTTTTTTTTCATAATTTTCGAAAAATCGGAGATGAACAACTCTAACCTGAGTAATTACAACAGTAAAAGCTCCAGCTTCAGCATAAATTATCAAAGTTGCTTGAGTTCCCATTCTCTTATTCCCACTTTTCCTCAAATAAATCCTTTTAAAGAAGCTATAACTGTAAAAGTATATGAACGATGAAGTAAACGACTGCAAATTCTTCGATCCAAGGCCTTGATACAACGAAAGAACACGACCTTTGGAAATTGCCTCCCAAAATACATCAGAAACCTTCCTGCATACAATCACAGCTATTGGTTTTCCCCAAATCTCAGCTAACCCGAAAGCTAAATCATGAAATTAAAGACTATAACCCATATAAACCATACAAAAATCATCAATTGACATTAAAAATGGCACCTTTGATCACCAAAAAGGGGAAATGAGTTTGATTACCTGTACTTCAGTCGATGCCTTATTTTCCCCGAATCTTAGCTAACCCTAAAAGCTAAATCATGAAATCAAAGACTACAACCCATACAAAAAGCACTAATCGACATTAAAAATTCCACCTTTGATCACCAGAGAGGGGAATTTGGTTTGATTACCTACACTTCTGTTGTTTTTTCCCCAAATCTTATCTAACCCTAAAGATAAATCATGAAACTTAAGACTACAGCCGCTACAAAAAACATCAACTGACATTAAAAATTGAGCGTTTAATCACCAAAGAGGGGAAATGGGTTTGATTAACTATACTTCTGTTGATGCTTTATTTTCCCAAATCTTAGCTTACCCTAAAGCTAAATCATGAAATTAAAGACTACAACCCATACAAAAACCATCAATTGACATTAAAAATGGCACCTTTGATCACCAAAGAGGAGAAATGGGTTAGATTACCTGTACTTCCGTTGATGCTTTGCTCTGAGTTCAGCTTGATACTTAGTTTTGCAGGTGTCAAGAGGGTATAAGATAGTGGTGCTAACTAGTGATGCAATGGCCCCTGATGTTGCCTCTGAAAGTGATTCCAAATCAAAAGCCATTCTTTAATCTTCAAATTGGGGGAAGAAGATTTGCAGAGATGAACAAAATATCTGGGAATTCAATTGTTACGGTGCGTATTGGACTAATGTCTCGGTAGCCATATCAAATGATTCAAATGAGCCGATCTGCCTTGAAAGATTTAACTTTTTTTTAAAAAAATAAAACTAAAAGAAAGATTAACTTAACAATATTATTCAAAGATAGTACTACTTTAATTGGACTGGTAAATCCACACGACTCAACCTTTTTCCATTTAGATTTCGATCCAAGACTTGACTTGAACTCAACTTGCTATGTTTGCCCATCAAGCAAGTTCATTTGAGAAATTACATTCTTACCCTAACACGGTGATCTTATTACACATCATACCATTAGAACACAAGAGGAGTCCATATAAATAACATTTTTCGAAGTCATATAATGTATGTCAAAACCTCTAGTCACCATCTTCTTCAAATTCTCCTAAAATTCTCATTTGCTGATTTACGCAGCGGAAAGTCTCGTGAAAAGGAACCATAGACCTTTGTTCTTTGTTTGCAAGTTTCTACGGTGGTCGGGCTCTTAAAGCTTGCTAATGGATCTCTGAAACTTCGCTCTCCCGGAGTTCAAGTTAAAACGATACATAAAAAGAACTACGAAAATATATAGCTTGGCAAAGTATTAGAATGTATAAAACATTTGATTTTGAGTGTACAAGAAAGTTTAATTAGTATATCATATACAATAGTAGATTATTAAAGTGAAACGTTATACAACTATAATTTAAGTGTTCAACGGATGATCTAACATTAAGGTAATTTTCATATTTAATTTGTTTTGATAAAATAAGAAGTGCTCATCTATACCTTTACATCAAAATTTAATCTACTCATTTAATATTGCTAATGAGCAAGGTCATGCGAACTTTGTCAACAATAAGTATATTCTAAACTTTTTTTAATAACTAAGAATTCATTGAACAAACTCCAATTTGAATTAAAATGAAACTACAATGAAAATTAGATAATTCATAAAAATATAATCAAAATTTGATAATTTGGTTGAAGCAATTTGATTCGGTTCAGTTTCGGCTCGGTTGAACCGATGCTCACCCCTAAAATTAATTCTTTGTTTGTCAATACGAGTTCTTGAAAGGGTAATCATTGTCTTGAAATTTGTTTAACTAACAGGTTGTGAGCATGTCCAACAAACAATTTTTATTGGGATTGGAATACCTTTAAGAAAAATGGAATTATGCACAGTGATGTCAAGGTATTGCTTTATTGTAGTTGGCTCTCAGTATTTAGGAGATTATCTTTCTTTTTTTCTCATTTCTTTAAGTTTCCCTTTCCTCTTGATTCACTATTGGGAGAAAGTATAATCTTCACTATACAAAATCGTTACAAATTATGACTGTGGAAAGGAATTGAATCAGAATAGCTTCATTGACATCAATCATCTGATCACGAAAAAGAAAACAAGAAAATTTGGAGGAAAGATAAAGCATATAGAAAAAAATGACCAAAGTTGTAAAGTAAACAAGGAATAATTCTTTGCCTTCAAGTCTTTACCTGTCAATTAAGTATTCATTTAACTCTTCAAAATTCAATTCTAAAGCCTTTTCTTCCTTCTTTTGCAGCATTGATTCACATCAAACCACACAATTTGACTAAATCTCTCTTGTTTCCCTTACTCTCACCAATGGCTGAATCAATCCTTTCCGACATTGCAGTTGAACTCATTGCAAAGTTGGGTTCGTTCGCCTTCAAGTAGATCGGGGTGTGTTAGGGTCTCAACGACGAACTTGGCAAACTCAGGCGAACCATTGGCACCATTGAATCTGTGCTTCTTCATGCTGAGGAGCGGTCCCTTCACAGTCCTCAGATCAAATACTGGCTCGGGATGCTAAGTGAAGCCCTGTATGATGCTGATGACTTGCTGGATGAGTTTTCTTACAGGCCTTGCATCAACAGCTTATGGGTGGCTCTGAAGTCTCGAAGAAGGTTCGAATTTTCTTCTTGAGCTCCAATCAGTTTGCTTTTGGTCTCAAAATGGGTCATAAGGTTAAGGCTCGTAGGGAGAGACTAGATGAAATTGCTGCTGAAAAGACTAAGTTTCATTTAGACGAGCACTCGGGTGTGGGGAGGTCTTTTCTGCCTAAGGGAAGGGACCAGACTCAATCTTCCCCTCCTCAAGTTGTTATAGGTAGAGAACATGATAAGGAGGAGATTGTATGGCTTTTACTCTCTTCTGACTTTGTAGAGAATGTGTCGGTTATTCCAATCGTTGGAATTTGAGGGCTTGGAAAGACTACACTTGCTCAAATGGTATATAATGACGATAGGGTCAAAAACCATTTTGAGTTGAAGATGTGGGTGTGTGTGTCTGATGACTTTGACGTGCAACTGCTGGTGAAAAATGTTATAGAATCTGCATCTGGAAAAGCAACTCAAAACGCTCAAATGGATCTTTTGAAAAAGCGGCTCCATGAACATATTAACGGGAGAAGATACCTCCTCGTGTTGGATGATGTATGGAACGAGGATGTCAATAAATGGTTAAACTGTAAGGACTTGTTAGCTGGTGGTGCTAAAGGAAGTAAGATTGTGATTACTACACGGCGTAGAAAGGTTGCAGATATAAGTCGACCTATCTTCATACATCATTTACCGGGTCTTTCTGAATTGTTCAAACAGATGGCATTCAAGAAACAACCACCGCCGAATTCAAGCCTTGAAGTTATGGGGAAGGAAATAGCAACGAAGTGTTGTGGGGTTCCTTTAGCAATAAGAACTATTGGGGGGATGTTGTATTTCAAGGATTCAGAGTCTGAATAGTTATTATTTAAAGATAAAGAACTATCAACGATCGATGTGTACATGAATGATATTCTTCCAATTCTGAAGGTGAGTTACAACCATCTTCCTCCCCATTGTAAGCATTGCTTTACTTATTGTAGCTTGTTTCCGAAAGACTTTCGAATTCCTGTAGACGAAATGATACAATTATGGAGGGCCCAAGGGTATGTCAAGTCAACAAATTCAAATGAATGTCTTCAAGATATTGGCTTTGGATATTTTATGGATCTCTTTCGATTGTCATTCTTTCAAGACATTGAAAAGGATGATTTCGGCAATATTGTATATTGCAAAATGCACGATTTAATGCATGATCTTGCTATTTCAGTAGCAGGAGACAGTTTCTCTGCCTCACATTCTTTAACTGAACTTTATAAGTTACCTCTTATTCCTGATCTCTAGAATCACATTTTGCTATGAAAAACATGTATGTATGTGTGTGTGTGTGTGTGTGTGTATATATATATATGGTACTCCTTTTTGACAATATGATCAATATATACAACTTACCATTGTAGATGAAAGAAAGACGATTTAAGTCAACAAACCACTTTGTAGAATAGTTGCATTCACCAAAAGATCCATATATTTTGCATTAAATGGCTTGTTCAGTATTCATGGAATATATATCCAAAATTCACTTTGGGTAGTTTTTTCACAGTTACATCATTTTTGGTAGTGAAGTTTTCACGTCTGTTGAAACTTGCAGAGATGTTGCAATCTGTGTTTTCTGGCCAAACTTGCCCTTGTGGATTGTCGAAAATTGATGAAATAGGCCTTGAATTTGTGATTATTGTGATATTTTTCTCGGAAGAAATGTATACATATACCTATATATAGATATATCTAAGTTGTCGAATTTAGAGATGTAAATCGTATATTAAAGGACATGCGGTAGCTGGATACTTATAAGTATACGACTTCAAATAAAATTTCATATTAACACTTTCATATGGTTGGTATCACGAAGCATGAGATTATGGTTCGGTTATTAAGAGTTAGTTTTACGAATGCAATTTCTATTTTCACAAATATAATATTAGCAATTGTTTCTATGAATAGATAGTAATTCATTTCAGCTCATTTTGATCATAAAATATTTTAAATTTCAGCCTTTTTCGTTCAACCTGATAGAACAAGGCCTTGTATTATTTACAGACTAAGCCCCTAAGGAATCCTTGATGCTTTTCAACTGGGATATACGATAAAATATGTCGAATAATTTTCTAATGAGTCAATGAAAAATGTTACTATTTTTCTTGTTTATATATTTGGTCATAAAATATCAATTTTCTAGCAACAAAAGGATTTGAATTGAAAAGCTAAGTAAGCGACAAACAAAACCAACATTATGGATTGAAAAATAAACTTGGCCAAGATTTGTGAAGCCTTGTCACTCTCACAATATCTACTCACCATATCCAATTTTCCACTACTTGGAATTTTCTTGACTTTCGGTCACCTAAAATCAATCTTTTTATACTTACAATACGTTTATATTGTCTCTATTGAGTCAATTCATGGATTATTTTCTTAACATTCTTCTAACCTTCATATCATGTTTCTCACTTGGATGCCAAATATAATTTGGGTTTTGATAGCATTCAATTTTTGACAAAACCGAATAGACAAATACATATAAGTCAGTTTTCAAGGATGCCTAGTAGGCTAGTACCCCATTTGAAATCAGATGCTCATTTTTAATCTAAATCATTAGATAGGTCTCGTTCTCTTCACCTTTAGTTTAGTTCAGTTCAGTTCAAACTCATTCAATTCAGTTTAGTTCAATTCAAGTCAAGTTCATTACTTATAATTGAAAAAAATAATGGAAATAAATTAAGTTTAGTTCATGTCTATTAAATTAAATTAATTTCAGTTCAGATTTCAGATGTTGAAATGAACAGAACCTAAATCCAATGGTTCAAATAGAAAAAATATTCACCTTCTTTTAATATTTTTCTTATCTCCAACTTACCATTATGTATACAATAAATATTGTGCTAAGTGTGTGTTTGGAGTCATTATTTCTTTGTTTTCATCTTATTTTCTTTAAGTGTTTGAAAACATGTTTTTTTAGAGAAACAAGTGGAATATTATCCAAACTACCACACACGTGATTCTTGAGGTTATTTTGAGTTTAAAGATCAGAAAATAGCAGTTCTTCAATCAAAATTATATTTAATTACACATGCTTTCTAAAACATTGAATGTCATCCTAACTAACTACATGCATTCATTCCAATTTCCCTGATACTTCCTTTAAATAAAAACAAAATTAAATGGTTACCACTTTTTTTAAAAAAAAAATGGTTACCACTTTTTTTAAGTGAAATAATGGATGACAAACAAACCCTAGATACTTTTATATTTAGTTCTTGAAATTAAATGTAGAAAGTCAAAGAAACAATATATATTTATAAACATTGTAAGTCATCAATGGCTGCCCATAACCTTGAGTGTGTTTATGTTTCTTCTTGAATATACAGGAATAAGGTAAATGTCTTTCCATTGTTGAATTTGAATAATAACAAAAAAGAATATTCAAGAAAATCTCCAAGAAATATTTTCTTGCTCCACTTTATAAATTCATTGTAATCTGCTAGAATAAGTTTTCATCAACCTTGATAGATTGGGTCAAAAAGTCATCAAGGAAAAGTTACGTTTATCAGAATGAAAATTTTGTGTATCTTTTCTTTTTCTTGAATATTACATATGGAGATGGAGAAAAAGTATATGTAAATTGGTCAAATGGTACACCTTCCAATGTGTTGGTAAAATGTCTTGGATTCGAAACCCAACCTCTTCAAAGATTAATTATTCAAAAAATAAAAGTAATTAGGATTTCATTTCCGTTTTAAAAAATTCAAAAAAGTTACTCTTGATATTTTAAGATTTTATTAGTTTAGCTATGTTATTTTTAGAAATACATTAGTTTTGGACTGCATTTTTAAAAAATTCAAAAAAGTTACTCTTGATATTTTAAGATTTTATAAGTTTAGCTATGATATGTTTAGAAATACGTTAGTTTTGGACTGCATTAGACTCGATTGCTTTATATACGTCCAAAGCTACATTTTTTACCGATCAAATGTTCAAACTCCACATTGCATAAACTCGATTGGTTTATATACGTCTAAAGCTACATATTTTAGAATTATATATGAATTCTATAAGAGTCAAATGTACAATGTTGTTTGGGTCATTTCTGCTATTTGAACACCCAATGACATTTGGTCCATAAACTTATATGTATATAATCATAAACTTCTCAAAATTATAAATGCATAACCTCAAATCTTATTTAAATTATTGTCACTTATAGTTCAAGTCGATAGTTGAATATATTTTCTTATTCTTTAGGAGCACAATCTGGTATTCAAGTTGGTAGTTAGGCCCTTAATAGTAGGTTTTCTGTGAGTTTTAGAAGTCATATCTTGAATAGGCATCTCGGTCGGTTGACGAAGGTACATCAATTTCCACAGTATTTGGTTAAGCAAGAAGCGGAACGACCTCTCGATCTACGCCCAACGAGAAAAGAAACGGCTCCGAAGAAAGAAATTGGGGTTCCCAATGCTTCTCCACGCCCAACGAGATGCGCCAATTCAGTTAGAATTTTGATATTAATAAGGCACAATATATAATGATTATCGAAAAAACTATATGTAGGGAGAGGAAATCAGTGGTGGAGGCACGAAAAAGCTCCTCCACCACTTGATGCACAACGGATCAAAATTTTACTTTCGGGTACAAAAATTGGAAATTTAAGTCGCAAAAGCAAGAAATTAAAGGTTAATTATAACCAGTAAGGCCAAAGTTGGTTTTTTCCTTCTATTATTGAGAAGAGACAATGTAAAGTGCATGAAAGATTTGATGTGAGTGGATGAGTTGGGCGTATCTTTTTATTTTATTTTTTTCCAAAAACTTCAAAGAAATCTGCAAGTCTGAAATAATGAAAAAAGGAAAGAAAATATCGTACCTCTGAAAAAATCATGATGAAAAAGATGAACAATTTTAAAAACAAAACCACCTTGTTCCTTTTATGCTGTATATATTTGATGGGCCACAATGCCACTTGTGTAGGGACGATCTTGTTTTGGGTTCGAAATATTATCTGCATATATTCGATGAAAAATATATTATAATTAGACAATTTAGGCGCTTAAACCCGTAATATATTATCATATACCCAATAACAATAACGATATGGTTTTAATTGAAAAAATCAGTTACTTTTTTGGGGCAAAGAAATTTTCAGGGAGTTTTTTTCATGTGGCTATATGATTTGTTAGAAAAAAAAAACAATAATTATATAGTGGTTTGTTCTAATAAACCTTAAGAAACACTTTCTACAGTGTGCATTTTGTTACATATACAAGTACACATAATTTGTTAATTGAATGTGATGGGAGCGTGTAGTTTTTCCTATATATAATATAAACAATGGACTAAATGTAAATTTCTCCTGAAGTTAATACTAAAATTCTACCGTTCCTTCGAGTTTCAAAAATTTTTCTCAACCCTCTAAAAGTTCTGTATTTCTCAACTCCTTGCATGATATATATCAGCTTTTGGTTGGTTCAAATTTTTACATTCTCTTCTCTCTATAAAAAAAGTCAGCTTTAGAAATAGAAAAAATCTTTTGAAAGTTCATGAAACAGTAGACTTTTAGCGCCAACTTTAAAGAGTAAATTATGTATTTAGCTTAAATAATGTGAAATTCACTCTTGTTGTTTTATCTTAGATGTAATTCATAATAACTCTTGTTTTTCATTGTATTTCCCAATATTTTCTAGTAATCGATGTATAGTTCAATATTTGTAGTTATTTTTTACCTCTACTCGAAATAACAAACATAATTTTATGGTAATAGGGTATTTTTATTAATTTTCATTGTTATGATTTGTTAATACCATTATATTTGTTGCTATTTGTATTAATTGCTTTTCATTTCAAATTTGTTAGTGGATAATTTCATGATTGAGATTGATACTATAAATTTATCACTACACATCTGCTTTCTTCTAAAAGAAAAATAATTATTTTTTTGATAAAGAAAAAAATAAAGATGTGTTGTAGCACTCGATCTTACATATTTTCTTTTCCATATGATTGAGGGACCATCTCTATTATCCACAATTAAACGGTCAATTTTCAATTACAGTATTCTTTTAGAAAAAAACTCTCCTTTTTTAAAGAATTTCATGTTCCCTCTTATCTACATTGTTCACACTATATATATGAGAGAAAAATTAAGAAAAATGTACATTACCACGTATTATAAGTTAAATTATGTATGTAAAAAACCTAATATTTTAGAAAATAATTTTCATTCCTTATTTCTGTGCAACAATTATAATAACATGAATAATATTCATATTAGTAATTTACAGTTATCGAAATAAATACTGTTTTTTATTGTTGTTGTGGTTTTAGTTATCAAAAGAGTATGTTATACCAGCGAAGAAAGCTATTTTTTACAATTCGAACTGTAAAATTAGCTACAAATGTATACCCATTAGCATAAATTATCTATTGCTGCCTATTAAATAAAATATTTTTTCTAAATTATGCACAAAATTTTGCTATACAAAATTAAACAAAAAGGGTTTGGTTTATATGGTGTATGGTGGAGTGTTGATGAATGATGAATAGCTTTCTATGGCCAGATTTCAATTGGATACTTTTCAGTGACCTCATGTTAAATAGACTGGATAACTAATTAATATAAAGGATAATTATAAAAATATGTCATACGTTTTATTTTTATTTATAAAAAGAGGTCTGTGTTTTTAAAAAATAATAAATAAAAACTTTTTAGTATTATATTATATCACGAAATGAAGTAATCATGTTTTTTTTGCAATTCATGGCTAGATTTCAATTGGATACTTTTCAATGACCTCATGTTAAATAGACCGGATAACTAATTAATATAAAGGATAATTATAAAAATATGTCATGCGTTTTATTTTTATTTATAAAAAGAGGTCTGTGTTTTTAAAAAATAACACATAAAAACTTTGTAGTATTATATTATATCACGAAATGAAGTAATCATGTTTTTTTTTGCAATGAAATTTTTCATTTTAGTTAACAAAAATATAATATACATTGACAAAAAAATTTAAAATTTTTTTAAAAGTGGAACTATTTTTTTAATTAAAAGACAATAATAAAATATAAAAAATATATCTGCATTTTTCAAAATAATTTTAAAATTTCGTATTAATGTGCATTATATTTTTGTTAACTAACTAGTAAAATTTCATAGCAAAATGAACAAAATTATCCCATTTTTTGACATAATTTAATATTAGAAAACTTTTATTTGTTAACTTTCTGAAAACAGATCTCTTTTTCTGAAAAAAAGTAACGCATACCCCTTTTTTGTTATTGAGTCAAAACACATGACATGTTTTTGTAATTATCCCTTAATATAATCTTATTTCTAATTAAAAATAATTTGTTGAATTATAATTCATACAAATTTATGCCTAATAAAGAATATCCATAGTAGAATACTAAAATTGGTTTAACTATATATATATAAAAAGAATCAAAATGAATGTTTAGATATAGAATTTATACAAAATACTACGTATAAATGAAATATACCACAATTTTGATCCTTAGTTATCAATTACAACAAGTTAATAGACGATTTATATTATGACAAATATCACGGATTAATTTATAATTCGATAGCAAGTAATAGAGTAACACATTATTTATGTCACATGTCAATTAGAATTCTAAATGCATGATAATACTTGGTTCCTATAATGAATTGAGACTCGTGTTCATAGGAAAATGATTAAGATACGTTTATAAATGATAAATATATATAAATTTTATCAATTTGTTCAATTAAATTATTCAATTTTAAGTTCATGGCAACCTACCCACTTTATTATTGCAATTTTCTTTGCGGAAAATAGTTAGTTTATAAATCCATGTAATTAGCACTTAAATATAAATAATGCAACCAACAACAGGGAAAAAGAAGTGAGCAAAAGAGGAAAAAAGAACTAAAGTAATGGAAAAAGATGTCTCGAGAAAGAAACCTTTTTAGTGTCCTTAATTACCAAGAAATCCTACATATACATATAAATTATTAATTAAGTGAATTGGAGATTTTAACAAAAAAATCATACGGTAGTATATGAAATTTCTCGCACTCGGATAGAACTCAAGAAAGGTCGTAGTACGATTGATGAGTTGTTATAGAGGCAATTCTAATACAATCTATACTAATTTTAATACCTGCTCGAGCATGGATAAATTCCTTAAAGTATTTGACCAGACCACTCTAACCACTATTATATAAAGCATGACGAAAACCGTTATGGTTATTTTTAGCAACCAAAATAAAAAAAAAAATTCTAACACCACCACTGAATACATTGTATGGTTACACATGTTAGAGTTTATTACACTATCAGAGCTTTTAGTTAATTAACTAATTGCAAAAATAACTCTATTATTGCTCCAAGATCTTAGTTAAACTTTCGAGAAATATAAAACTCCGGAATCAAAATTGGCTTTACCTAATTTCTTTGCAAAATGCTTTGTCTTTAGTTGCTTTCAGGCATTGTTATGGATTATATCAAACTTGATGGCTATGTGGATTGCATACTAGCTTAGTGGATCTACTTAAATGCAAATTTACAAAATTACACTATAAATTATAAATACAATAATGCTAATTATTATTACTTTGACCTATAAATTTTAGTTATATGTATGACTTTTCTTAATTTAAGTTTTAATTTGGTATTACGTAGTTTCCATTTCTTAGTGGCATGACTTAATAATTGTATGATACTTTCTGTTGTTGTCTTTTGATTTGGGTTTTATAATCTACGGTCTTTTTTTAAAACACTACATCAATAAAATAAATGTATGTCTGTACGTGGGTAGAGATTTTGTTTTATTTATTTTAAGCACATGTCATAAATTTCAAATAATTATCTAAAACTAGGGATATGTATAGTGACAGTTCTCTATTTTATACAATGAAATTAAAATAATTAAATTAATTAAATAAACCATTCCATCTATGTTAATTTTGTATATTTTGATTTATAATATTTTAATTGTAAATGTACTATTTCTTAAATTTAATTTTTTACACAAATTTTGATATTTTAAGTTGTAGTATTTGGTACAGAACATAGTTAAACTGTGACCTGATATATGAGAAATTTCCTTGATTCTTATATTCAAATTAATTTATTATCAATAATTACAATTAATTATGTAATTCATCTAATTATTTTTAAATTTTTATTTAATATCATATGAAAATAAAAATGGAATTTGACTGAATGAAAAGGAAAAGGAAATCATCCCAATCTATATCAATAATATTTTGGTAGATCTTCTAAAAAAAAGTATCCTTGAAAAAGTGAAAAAAGAAAAGATATATGAACCCATAGACTAGTAATTTAATGATCTTTAACCCTTTCCACTGCAAAAAAAGACTCGCATAGATCTGTTTGCAGTAAATTCTGTAATATATATCAGAAATACTGACAAGATAAATAAAGGATGAGAATCTAGAGTTGCAGGTTTAGAATATATTTTAGATTTGAATTTTTTAAAATAGTTTATTCTAAAGTTAGAAAAAGATAAGAACAAAACTAGTAGAAGAAAGAATTTTTAGAGATATATGTATTCAATTATAGTCATCTAAAATTGAATGAATGGATGGATGAGATTCACTTAAATTATAATTTAAAATTATTTTTTAACTTTAATTAATCCTAATCCATATATTTTTATTTGCACAAAAGAAAATAACCTTGTGCTGAATGCAAATTTCCTAACTCTCAAACTTCTATATAACGTGCGTTTAGTACGAGTTGTTGGAATTATACCGAAAAATTAATGTTGTTTTTATTTTATTTTCGTCCGTCAAATTTTGGATTATTTTAATTAAGTCCATAAATAGTTATCAGCTTATAATTTTGAGAATAAGGTAAAATTATTGTTAAATTTGTTGATCGTGAAATTTTGAACTCACAACGCTATCCTTCTTAAATTCTTTAAAAATAGCAGTCATTAAGTCAAAGCTAATGGAATGAATTAAATTGAGAGTTTATTAGAATTAGTTTTTCTCTATTAAAGTTTGTTTTTTTTAATAAAGTGTGATCAAGACCGGTTTTGTGCTGGACATCCCAATTAGGTTGGCACACCTGGCAAACCAAAACCGAAACCTGAACACAAAAATTTATTAAAAGATCAAACGAAAAACAAAGATCAAATGAACCGAAACATGCTTCGACCAATTAAATCCTAAAAAGGAAAATTGCTAAAAAAATCTGGGATTGAATCCCACAAACGAATAGGTGTAGTCCTTCCATAATTAGCTAAACAATCGACTAATCCATTACCCTCTCTAAAAATATGAGAACAACGAAAATTAATCGTGGAAAACTTGGCCTAACAAACGGACCAATCAGCAGCCAGCATCCATGGAACCCGTCGGCATCTCCCTGAAACAATTCCCACCACATAGCTCGAATCACACTCAAGCCAGATGTTGTTGAAACCCCGATCAATTGCCATATCAATAGCAAAAATGGCTGCTTTAAGTTCAGCCAAATAAACAGCCTTTGAATCTAAACTGAAGGTAAAAGAAGCCACCGACCTTCCATCACAGGACCGTATAACGCCACCACAGCCTGCAGTGCCACTCAAAATTGAGGAATCCGTATTAATTTTAACCCACTCTGGCAGAGGAAGATACCAAAAGATAGGGATAATACAAGGAGCTCGATATCGACGCAAAGTAAGTCTCAAAGTATGAAGAATGGTCTTCTCCGTAATTGAATTCCACACGCCTCCAGACGAGACAGAATCAGACTCTCTAATGTGCTCCCAAAGTTGGCACAATAAATGATGAATATTGGGAGAAACTTCATCAAAAATAGCATCGTTTCTGGCCTTCCATAAAATCCAAATAGCATGAATCCGGGAACTTTTCCAAAGAACAGAAATTTGCTTGCTAAAACGCTGATTAGTCACCCATAAGAAAAGCTAATTAATGTGCATATTAACATCCAAATTTCTACCAAAGAGACCCGAAACCGCAAACCACATCTCTCTTGCGAAGAAATAGTCCACAAAGATATGTTGAATAGTTTCGCTATCATGTTTACAAAAAACACATCTCGAGACAATAGAAATCTTCTTGGAAACAAGAATGTCATGAGTAGGCAAATATCCTTTCATCGCTCTCCAACAAGTGAAAGAGTACGAAGGGGGAATATGCGAGCTCCAAATAAAACGAAAAATTCGAAATGAAGGAACATTACTTTGCAACCAATGATAAAAAAGTTTAGCCGAGAAGATACCATTACTCGATGGTCTCCAAAAACTGCAATCCGTTGGGGAGAGGGAAGAGACTTTCATCACTTGATTAAGAATATCAGCAGGTAATATTGGAAGATTGTACCAATCACCATTATGCCGAAAAGTGCCAATTGAATCAGAAAAATTTGCCAGTGCCGAAGGGGGAATTTGGAGCTGAACTGCTACAGGCGGAACAATCCATTCAGAGTTCCAAAAATTCCGAGAAGAGTTTTAACTGAGAAGCTAGAATGAGTTTGCTTTAAGTAAGAGGAAAGAAGCTCGACAAGAACTCCTAATATAAGAACAAACTGCAGGTTTCGGAACGTCATTCTTAATGAAACGTTTCCTCAAAAGAGAGAAACTGAAAGAAGAGCCCTCGAAAAGACCCCAAGCCGTCTTGCCAAGAAGAGCATCATTAAAGAGGTTGAAATTTTTTATCCCAATGCCTCAATAAATTTTCGTATGAAGGCAATCCCTCCATGTAACCGTGACCAATTTTCTAAGTTTTGTGCTTCTCGTCCAGACAAAATTCCGAACCGCCTTACTAAGATCCTTTAGTAAGCTTACTGAGATCCTTCAGTAAGCTTTTATGGCCATTTGAATACAATAAAAGAATGCACTAGCTGACCCGTAATAACTGAGTTGACTGGTGCTGCTCGACCAGCCATTGAGAGTGAATTACCCTTCCAAGTAGCAAATTTCCTAAGACAGTTGTCCAAGAGAGGC
The DNA here is from genome assembly GCA_948291685.1 of Euphorbia celastroides. Lineage (NCBI taxonomy): Eukaryota > Viridiplantae > Streptophyta > Magnoliopsida > Malpighiales > Euphorbiaceae > Euphorbia > Euphorbia celastroides. Next base: position 15,791 of record CAOJBJ013041169.1, read on the forward strand.
CTTAAGTGAATAACCTTAGGTTTTCCTTTAAAAAGAGGAACTCCTATGTAACGATCTCGTCCCGGTGATAACCGAGAGAGCGCTACCGAACGATGCGATACTCTCACTTTCCACACAGTTCTTTTTAAAGGTCAATATATATTTTTCTTTCTTTTTTTTTAAATCGATATACGTTTCGAAAACCGATATTCTCACA
>CAOJBJ013041635.1:0-14856 GCA_948291685.1 Euphorbia celastroides
TTGGAAACTTGGAATAATAGGTAAAAATAACTATATTGAAAGGTAACATACAAGTTTATGTATGATAACGAGAAAAAATAAAGTTTATGTACTGAATTGAGAATAGAGGTATAGTTGATGTACTATGAGCGAAATTAAGCCGAAAAAATTATAATTACATTAACATTGAATGTAGATAAAGGAAATTGTTATTTTAGTCATCTCGTGGAGGGATATAAGAGAAGGCAAAAGGGATTGAGAATATTTTGTTCAAAGTACATTTTGCCTCTTTCTAAATATAAAATAGTAATTTAAGGCCATATATATGAGTATGTAACCATATGCACATATTTTATTTTTTAAGAAGTAGATTCCTGTATAACTTCAATTCTTCAAATAATTTCCATTAAATTAATAAAGGTAATATCTCACTGACGGTTATATATTATTTTTTTTTAAGAAAAGATCATATATTAAAACCAGTAATATAAAGTATATTTTGCGATATACATATGAACCTGCATACAGGGACGGCGTCAGGGAGGGATAAGGAGGGTCGGTCGACCCTCCAATGCCGGAAAACATGGTAGAATCGTTAGTATTCTTTCAGTTACTAATCAATTTGAGGGAGTGATTTGCCCCTCCAAACTAAGGAAGAAATTTGAAAACACAAGTTACAGTTGGAATCAAAGAAAAAAGAAATAAATTTAGAGTCGGAATCTAAAAACCATGGCCGCCGTTGCAAATTGCAGGATGTTCGTTCGTACAACTAAGGAAGACGATGGACATAGGGTTTCACGACTAAAAACGGGCTCTTGAAATTAGGTCGAAGCCCAATAAAGCTTTAGACATTATTTGATCTTTCTCCTTTTTTATGTTTATTATTATTTTATTTCCTTCTCTATGTATTCTTTCGAAATGGAAATGCCACACAAATATATTAAAACTGAGTCAATTGACCCGTTGGTATTATTAACAATAAAGTTATTCCTAACACAAACATCTGTTTTAGTTCAAAATTATAATACTTAGATTTTCAATTAGTGATTTAATTAGTTATTTATTGTCATTATTATTTAATATATATGTTAAACATTGTTTAATGGTGGTAATTTTTATGTATCAAAATTGATAAACACCGTAAACACGTGTGTTTCATTGAAATTTACGAGGCAATTTTGCCCCTCTAACCCTAAGTCCTGACACCGTCACTGTCTACGTACACCAAACTAAATATACTACCATCACCAGAAAGATAAAAGTCCATTATAATGGGGGAATGACCTAACTCTCAAATAAGAGAAAACAACATAACAAAAATCAAAATATTACCAAATAACTGATAACTTTGAATCCTCCAACTACTAATTTCAAAAGTCAGCACCCAAAAAAGCATGTGCTTGCACCATAAAGTCAATCGACTTTGTAGATCATGAGTGATCTTGTTGATAGGAGATAGATCCAGGCATATATGTTGAAAGATCAATATACATCTTTGGCTTGCATCGTTTGAAGAGCGGTCCAATGGAAGATCTATCAAGATCGAGATGTGTAGCAACAGACCCATGTTTGAAGACACCGAACTCATAGTGAAAGATGAAAAGAATCAGATGTCGTTAATTCAAATAAAACAAAAATTAAATAAAACTAAATAACCAGATCAGAGCAAGATATGCCGGTGGAAAAGGGAGAAAGCGAAGGACGAGAGAACCAGATCGATTGTAAATGGAAGAGAGAGTCGTGATAGGTCAGGTGGAAGAAGATCTGTAGAGGTGACGATAAAATCTGAAATGGTTGTTAATGAAGGAGAGAAAGTTAGATGGCCGTAAAGTCATGTTATAGGACAAATTATATTCTTCATGTTTACGAATTAAAAACGTTTTATTGCCTTACTAACTTGAATATTTAACTGAGAAACACTAAATGAAATGTTGTTTGAGAGAATATTAATTTTCGCTGGAAAATGAACATGCACAATCATTGACTAGAGAATAGGTCTTTTTCTGTATTTGTTCTTATCCGGAAGGAGAAGTGGCCGCCACCGGCTGCTATCAATAAATTTCATAAATAAAAAAAGAACTGTTTATTTTAATTAAAATTTCAGTTTTTTTCTACATTATTTATTTCTCTTTTTTCCTTTCCCTTTTTTTTATTGATGAGAAAACGAAGTCAGTTAGTCACATATGTAATATTATTGGCATGCCAAGTATATTCGGTTATTTTGAGTTAAAAAAATATCTTCGGTTCTAAGTGTATAGTGCCAAATTTCACTTACTTTTCAAAGTGTCCAAGGCTATACAATTCGTGAACTAAAATAACTTTTATGAAGTAATAAGCCACTAACGTACACATATATATAAAATACTTAGGTGTCTATCTCTAATCAATATTGACATTGTTTACTTGATTATCTATATTCATATTACTCTCCTCGTTCCTTTATGTAAGTTGCTTGAGTCATTTATACAATAATTTAGGAATAATTAATTATGTATATAAAAAAATCCAAAACTAGCCTTGTCATTGCGTTGTTTTAATTATCATAATTTTAAAAGTTGTGGTGGAGTAAATATTGGTAAATTAAAAATAATTGTAAGAAATTTTCTTTAAAAAGGAGAAAGAAATATATAAAGAAATAAGAGAAAATGATTCTAACCACTTAAATAAAGAAATGGAGGAAATATTGAATAAACAGTCTACAATTAATGATGATATATAAAGTATGAACTTTGCTAAAATTAGTGGAATGTGCACTATAACGTGATCAGACGCCGCAAGGAATAAGGATTGTCTTAGTTATCAAATAATCTAACAAACAATTGTTAATTTGAATCTGCGTTGATATTGAATAACGCCAACCTTATCTCCTCTTACTCGTTCATTGTTTATTAATTTTTGAATTGTACAGAATACTCTAAAGCATATCCAATATTAGTTTGATTTTCCTTACATGAATTAACGAATAGTATAATTTGTTATGACCTACCAACCGAAAAATGCCAATATGCTAAAATGGGAGGAAATTGTTTTTTTTTTTTTTTGAATTATTTTATGCTGTACATATTTGACTTCAAACCTGGATTTAGTCTTTTGATTTTTAATTTTGTTTGAAAAGTCATGCAATCAACTCTTGTAAACGTTGCAGGTCCTGTGACAACTACTTGAGTTCCAGTCTCGTTTGATGAATTTAATTCTTTCTATGACATATTTCTATAGCTTTTTCTTACCTGAGCTAGATATATTCCTCGTAATTCTAATTCTTTACCAATCAATTAAGGAACGAAACAGATTTAAATGGCATGTCATGTTTTTTAACATTCCTCATAATTCTAATTCTTTTAACATTCTCAAATCACAGACTTTTTTTAGGAAAAAATAATACAATTCCCATTTTATCACTGCACATGTCATGTTTTTGAAATTTAATCTAAATAAGTCTAACATTTTGCTAAGGCTTCGACTCTAAAAATCGCAGGTTCAAGTCCACATTCGGGTGAGAAAGGATAAGGTTTTCCTTTAATAATTGTTGTAAGCCCATTATCAATCAATTTTTTTGAATTTTTTTTTTGTAAGGCTTCGGAAACCTATGGATCGTTTTTGTAACTGGATAACCAACACTAAATATGGTATTTACATTTGATGTTTTGGTGTTTTGATGACACCTAGCTATTCATGATCTTATTATTATTTTCATAGTTTCCCCAATCGTACGTAGATGCTAGTGGCATTCGTGAAAAGGTAAAAATAAAATCATTGATGCCCCCATCTCTAATTAGTTTATGCTTAATTGCATAAGTCTATACGACGAAAAAAATGATTTGGAATCCTTTATTTTTAAAATAAACGCTCCTTTAATGTTGGGAAAAAATTAGAAAAATTGTACCATACACTCCAATTTTTAAAATATTATTAACTTTACATCAAGGCTATACTTATTTATGTTTATGTGACTTTCAACTTTTTAATTATGTTTTTACCCATTTTTTTTGTCATTTTCTACACCCTCCTTCCATCTCTCTAAATGTCACTATCAGTCTTCTCTCTCTTCATTAACTTCATTTTTGCAATCTTAAAATCGCTATATCTCTCAAACCGTTGATTTTTTGGACTCGGTTCTTTAGAATGTTTTGTTCGTTTTATTTTTATTTTTAAAACAAGATCCATGATGACATATTTTTGATGAAAAAAATCGAATTATAGATTTCGTCTATAATGATCTATAAGATTATATATTTTTTCTATAATGATCTATAATTAGTAGAAATGATCTATAAGGATCTATAATGTTATGAAAAAGATATATAATGGTCCATAATGTTATAGAAATGATGTATAATGCTATAGAAATGATATATAATGTTACAGAATTTTTATATAATGTCGTATAGGTTACAAAACGACATTATAGTTAGTTATAGATCATTATTGGTTTACAACATGACATTATAGTTCATTATATGTTCGAAAAATGACATTATAGATCGTTATTTGTTTACAAAAATGACGTTATAGATCATTATAGATCCTTTTAGATTTACAAAAACGACATTATAGATGATCTATAAGGATCTATAATGTTATAGAAATGATCTATAATGTTATATAAATGATCTATAATGATCTATAATATTCGTAAAATGACATTATAAATCATTATAGGACATTATAGGTTATTTTGGATTGAAGAGAGCTCTTGATAACTTCAAAAATGAAACTAGAACAATTCATGCCAATATTTGAGATCTCAATGGGCATTTCTCAAAGTCAATTCCATACACAGAAGCAACACATACAGAGAAGCAACACAATAATGATAGAAATTGCACAAATATGCAATCCCGACAAATCGAAAAAATACGTTGTAAAAGAAGACACAATTAACCTCCAGTTTCAACACTTACAAGAGTAACAGTGATGCTGAGGCCATCATTTCCATCTCTGGCTGTTTTGGACAAAACAGATAGAGCTGGCGATGGGAGCAGGAGACGACGGCGAGCGATGGGATCTAGGCTTCAGATCCGAGAAACAATGACGGAGGGAGCAAGCGACGGTGACGGAACGATGGCAGGAGACGACAGCGAGCGATGGCGATGAGATCTGGCTTGAAATTCAAGAAACGTCGACGGAGAGAGCAAGCGACGATGGCGGGATCTGAGGGAGGAGGAGACGGCGGTGGAACGATGGGAAGCGACGACGGTGATCGATTCACCAGATCTGAAGCCTTAGGGGAGGAGTTTTGATGGCGTTTCACCAAATATCAGCCTTAGATCCGGTTCCGGCGGGGTTCGACGGTGATAGGTCTAGCGGTGGTGCAGGGGGGCGGTCGGCGGCGACGGCGGGGCAGGTCCGGTGAATTGCAACAGTGGTGATGATGGGATGAGAGCTCTCTTTTTGTAGCTGAAATAGATCAGTTACATAAGCAAAAGAAAGAAACTAGAAGAGCGTAAATCCATAAAAAAAAGATGAGTGATGAGAACGAGAATAGTTTACAAGCATTTTTGATGTATTTTGTTGTTTGTCCCAACAAATTATTCTTACTCTTTTTTTTTCACACCCACCCCCTTTCTTAATTTATTGGGGAAAATCCTTAATAGCACATTGAAAGAAAATGAAAAATATGTTCATAGAAAAGCCTTTCGTGCCTGAAGTGCTATGTTAGGAAATTGACACCGTTATATAATACTTCTAAACTATTTCCATTAAGTATCCATCAGTTAATTTATTTATATAAATAACACCTTTAATTTATTATTTACACAATTAACAATCTATATAAATACATAAGGTGAATTAACAACCTATAAATACATAAAGTGAATTTATCATGTGAATTTATATACCAAAGAAAAGTAATATAAGGTGTACCACCGACTATTATTTACCAAAGAAAAGCAAACCTACTATAAGGTGAATTTATCAAATGGAAACACATATTAAATATGTAGGAGGAGAAGTTAGTTCGAAATTTGTTAAATATATTTATAAAGAGGAGTGAATAGTCTTACATATGATCACATTTCAAATAGAAGTATTCCAATGCAAATAACTAGTAATATAAAAAAAATAACCAAATTATCAGACCCAATTGATAGTGATATCAATGAAAATGCATATTCTTCTTTCATATATAATTATCATTTCACATGACTGATATTTTAGCCTAACGGTGAAGAGTGAATTTGTGGCCTCAAGAAGTTATATAGGTTCAAGTTACATTTAGGATGTGATGAGAATTTTCTTAATGTTTAATGTAAGCGAGACTATACATGTTTTTGTTCTTAAAACTTATCTTCATTTTCATTAGGTTTAGTCATTTGTACCCTCCACACCAAAATAATATAGCGAATACATACTTTATTCAATTAGAGATACCACCATTTACACATATCACACAACAGAAAATAATATCTTACGAATTAACAAGTCTGCAATTCTTTCTAACCTCTCCATTAGGAGAAGTGAGGGGAGCAATGTTCCCCATTTTTATATAAGCTTCAACAAAGCTTTGGTAGTAGAAACAGCCTCGTTGCTCGAATAAAGAATCTGATCCGAACCAAGAAGTCCCTTGCTATTCACCAATTTCAGGAAATAATGGTTATCAAAAAGATCGGTGGAGTTGCGATCAAGGGAAGTAGTCCTTGCTGAATCGCCGTTTAATGGACAGAAACTTTGAAGATCAGCACACGAAACGATTCCAGGGCACTAATTTTCCAAAGCAACTTTTATAGAGTCAACTACTTCAAATCCTCTTGCTGAGTTTAGATTTGCAGGCGAAAATTTTTCCCCATCACTTCCATCCAACAAAACGGAGCCATCACACCCCTGCCCGAAAAAAATAATGTTAGATTTCAAAACCTGAAAAAAAAATATTAATGGAGTCTTCCATTATTAACAAAGCAGTCATGGAAATGAAGACGGAGTAAAGAGGCGGTCATTCGTGTTTCAACCTTGATCGCATTTTGAACCTCCTTTCGAACTATTTGAGCTACTCTAGGACACGTTTAAGAGTAGAAATCAGCTGTTAATTGGGATGTTACACCTAAACATAATGTTATAATTGTGACAAATAGCACATAGCTTTGATAGTAGCTTAACTTCTTCATTTCCCCAATCTACAAATTAACCTAAATCTTTAATGTTGATATAGAACAGTTAATTCTATTTCTTGTTCTATTTACAGCCGATTTACGTACATGCACTATTATTAATATTTGATATATGCAATTATAGTGCGGATGATGAATGGCGGCTGTGCCTATACAAATAGTGCTTCTTGCATGTCTGAATTCTACCAAAAGTAACTAGTTAAGTAGCATAATAAAACACAAATTTTCTAATTAAGAATGTATAAATATGGATTATTACAAGGATCAATTGGGTTCATAGTTATCATATTCCAAGTAAATTTCAATTGATTAACTTTTTTGTCACAAGTACGTGCATACGTTTAATTCTTGACATCAAATTAGAGGAATTTTGATTGACAAACTCAATTCAGTGCTTTGCAGTATACATATTATATTCTCGTTAATAAGAAGCACTAGACCCCTAGTAGGAGGCACACACAAAATAACGTAAAGTTGTTCAAAATATCATCTAGATTAACACCCCAAAAAGCATATATATCAATCATTTAGAATTTAATAGCAACTCTGTATTACAAAATTTATTAACTACTAAGTATATTTCTATGGAAGTTATTTAGCAGATTGATAGAAATTTTATAAATTAAACACTTACGAATGAAAAAAAGTTGTATAGATCTAGTATATATGTACGACAAATTTAAAAGGATTCTACATATGTCATATATATATATATATATATATATATATATATATATTCTCCAAGATAGAGTTTAAACAACTAAGTTCTCATAAACTAAAAAACCTTTATTGAAAGAGAAAAAAACCAATGGAATTACAATAATGATAATGTAAAAAGCCAAATGCATTACACACTTCAAACTTGGCACTAAACATAAGTCATAACCAAGTAATTATTCCAATTAACTGCAAGGGAAAAGCAGAGTTCTTCATCTTCATCGACAAACCGTTACGCGATCTCAATTTGCTTTATAATTAAGGAGTCTCTTAAAAAACCCAACTGAGTTCTTCGGATACCTTTTTAATCCATCGTTAAAATCAACATAGTTCATGCCAAAACGCACTGTTTCACATTTGCTTTAAGACTGTAACAAATAAGAAAGATAATTTATTGTTTAATACGTACTTTTAATACTGAAATGGACAAAATATAGTACAAATTGACTTACACAATTGCTTCTATTATATACAGCAAGTGCTCAAAATAATATTTTATCCGCATACTGTCATTCATTTGTTCCTCCAAACTTTCCGAGTCAGCAGTGTTGCTCTCGGAACAACCTGATATATGTTTGTTTAGGTGAAATATAACTTTTTCCGTAGAACACAATGAAAATGATATATATGAAAGAGTTGTCTGGACTAATTCGAAGCTATATTAAAACATAAGAGGTATTTAGAAATATTGTAGATTGCATCTAAAGAAAAATTGATTGAATTAATTTTAGACTCAATACTCTGAAGAGCAACATTATCCCTGCATTATCTAATAGCATAGGAAAGCTTATGTAGCAACCGACATGTTACACACTAATGACATTTAGTCCCAAGTCCCAACAGATATGGACCAAAAAATATTTAATAGATAATAAGTAAACTAGTTTGTCGGGCAGGCTAGGCAAAGCTTAATCATGTGTTTAACTAAAAACCTCAACACAAGTTCCACACAACCCACTTTTTATAAATCCGGGTTCGAGTTGGATTCTGGACAAGCTTACAAAGTCATACCTAAGCCTTCAAGTAGAAAAAAAAAAGATCTATTAATTATCAAAGAACCAAATAGTAGCATTTAATGTAACGTAAATTGAACCAGAACTAAAGCTAGTTTCTAGAAGTCAAAGAAATAGAAATTGAAATTACCATTTTCAGTGATGTATACAGGTGGATTCTTATACTCGTCTTTAACATAGAGCAAAAGTTCTCGAATTCCTTTCGGATAAGAGTAGAGCCAATCCGAACCAGTCTGCGATTTCATGACCGACATAGAAACTGTAAGAAATTTTTTGTCTCTTAAATATTACAAACCATAAAATGTGCTATACAGTTCATTACATACCTGGGTACCTATAGAAACTCCGTCTCGCTCAGCTAAAATCAAACAAAAAATAAATTAATCACAGAAATTATAGTGGTATAAGAGTGTTAAACAATGTGATAATTGTAAAACTTGCTTAATTGAACAGAACGAGCATCAGTAGTGTGACTAATATGTTCAACTGGATCAGTCGAATTAACAACGTATCTAGCTGTGTAATAGTTCATCCCAATAAAATCAAACGAGTCTTTTACCCTTTCAGATTGCTCCTTTTCGAATTTGGGCAATCTGTCTCCAACTAGAATTCTCATTGACTCTGGATATTCACCATATATAATCGGGTGCAAATACCTGCACGACATACACTTTCTCAATTCGTGTCGTTTATAACGTAGTTGCACTATTTTTTTTTTCTATTTCTGATATGAATTTTCAAAAATTCGATTTTTATATATTTTTCATTTCAAATGAAGTTAGCACGCCGCACTAAGGGGGCAAACTGGAACTTTTGAAAAATTAGATAGTATTGATGCATTTGACCTTTTACATGTATACATACCATCTGAGCATAAAATCAGGGGCTCTCCCCGCAGCGTCTTTATCTTCCTTCTTGTTGGAGTAAGGTTCCATCCAATGCGACACTAATGTTATCCCTATAAGTCCCTGTTGATCTGCCTGTAAAATTTTCATTTTGATTTAGTTGGTTAGCTATTTTTAACCGATTTAGAGTTTTGCATGAAACAGTGTTTGATTTGTCATCATCTTCATCCAAATTATTAGATGTATTATTTGACCAAAGATTAATTGGTATTCAATTAGTGAATTGAAAAAAAATATTACAATACTAATTATGTGGCGGTTATTGTAATGAAATAGACATCACTTAACCTGATATTTATCTTTATACATTTTAACTGCAGCAGCATGAGCTAGAAGTACGTTATGGCTAACTATATATGGTTCGGTGGCGCCATCTCCACCAACACAACTCACGTCTTGCCATGGAGAACATCGGTTTGGTGCATGTGTTCCAAGAACATAGCCATTGTTGGTAAAGGTTGATGGCTCATTGATTGTGATCCAATACTTCACTTTTTTTCCAAATGTTTTGAAGCAAAATTCCGCATAATCCGCAAAATCATCTCTACGTTACAAATAGTTTCAAGAATTGTACTCGTCTTCCAAGGCTTGAGGAACATCCCAATGAAACAGAGTTACGCATGGTTCAATGTCTACACATCACATTATCTCTTTTAAATATTGGTTTATAATTCATAAACATTATATTCAAAATTAGGATGTCTTCCAAGAATAATCATCTTTTTAAGACAAATATTGATTTTCTTAATAGAATAAAATTTCAGTATTACTTTTGGCTTTCAACTCATCGATGAGGTTGTTGTAGTAGTCAATTCCGGCTTGATTGAAACCATCCTTGACCTTCCCAGCTGCATTTACATAGTAATTAAATAAAAAAACAAAGCACAAATTATATTGATTATTACTACTTCTAATTAACAGTAAGGAAACAGGAGATAAGTTGTACTAGGAAATATTCTAGACCACGAGATTGAAAATCTGTAGGAATCGAACACCACATCTCCATTCTTTCGATCTGCTATCTTTTCTGTAATTTCATAATACGAATTTCTCTATAATTAAGCAATATAAATGTAAGATGTGTTACTTTCGTATTTAATTACATTTTTAGTACATATTGAATATTATCATTCTGTCGGTGGAATACATTGTTCCACCAGGAAATTTTCAAAAAAAAAAAGAAAAAGAAAAAGATATTGTCATTAAGTCATTTGAATCAAGTGAACAATTTTGTAATTCTAGAGTTAAAAATAAGAGCATAATTTCCATGCGTTTCAAGAATTAGAATACACGTGGGATTGAACCCATTTAACACAAAATTAATTCTTCTGATAGGACTCAATTTACGCCATGGGATATCTCCAATAAATAAATACAGTGTTACAAACAAATTGTAAAAAGAAGTGCTCATAATTGAAAAAAAAAAAAGTCATTAGTGAAAGTATCCCAAATGCTTGGGCGTCTTCCATCTAAATCTGCTGCACCCTCAACCTACAGAAAATTTTTGAAATAATCCATTTTTTTTTTCATTTTTATGTATAGGTTTCATAAATTTTCTGAATAAAACGAATTGAATTCTTTCAAGAAATAAGATTCAAAACCTGGTAAGCAGACGATGCAGTCCCAAACAAAAAGCCTGGAGGAAAACTCTTACGGTTAAGTTCATGAATTTGTTTTGGATCAACGGAACTTCTAATGACTAGAGCCCTTGACCTATTAGTCCCTAAAACTTTAGGACTATTAATCCCAAAAATTTTGGGACTTTTGATCCCGAAAGCACCATGACTGTTAATAACTAAGCCTTTTCACATTGTAGCCATTTATTGCACGCTCTGATTTTAGTTTGCAACTCTTACTCCACACTTCATTCACTAATCGCTATTTATGGGCAAATGAAATTTAGACAAACTTGGGGGGTGGATGGAACTCTAGCTTTTCTCCTAATTCAAACCGTGATTAAAAAAAATAAAATATAATAATTTGAAAGACAAATTAATTTGTGAAGTACTTATTTTTCATAACAGTGTTCAGAAACATGGCCCGGTTTTCCATTAATCTGGTAGTATTTTATTAGTCGGAGACTGTCCATAAAATAATATTTTCCTACTCACTAGAAATAGTCCTTTAGATTACCTTATAAATAACGCCAACAAGTTAGAAATACCCAAAAAAGCAGTGAATTTTCTCATATTAGGGCGTAGTTACTGCTGTCAACGTCACGATTTCCCTACTTCACGAAGTAGTTTTTATATATGTATTCTATGTAACACATAGAAAATTTTTCTTCTTTCGAATCCTCACTGGTTGCCATGGAAAAGTATTATCCTCCCTATGCAGATCAAAAGTTGCAGATTGAACTTGGCGGGTGACCCTTGTATTATCTTCCACGTCTTTTAATCTTCTCAACTTGGCAGAAATATGCACCAAATTGTCACTTTTATACAGTTAATTAGTAAGAAACGAGGAACAATCAAATGTTCACTGTAGCAGTCAGCAAAAAGTGGTAAATTAGTTGTAGAATTTAATTTTTTAAATTATTGATTTTCATAAATTCAATATTGCTCAATACACTTCAAAATATGGATCACATTGTAAGAATATTTATTCTTGTGTGACCTTTGTGTCTTAGGTTGATATAAAAGTCTCAATTTATATTAATGATTCTAATATAAAAGTCGATACTATGATGGATTAGTTTCGGTAAATGGATTAGAATCTAGGTGAACCGATAACCCTCAACCCTTACTTTAAAATGTCATGGAAATATTCTTCTCTATTATTATAGATATACATATATATATAAGCAAAGATAAATTAACTTATAGTTAATTAAAGAAAGTTTATGTGTAAGTATAATTATTATAAACTAATTATACATAAAAGAAATGCATGGTATAGTGGCATAAAATTTATTTTGTGGATATAGTGAGTTAATAAGCAAAATGTGGCACTAGTATATATAAAAATAAAACATGAGTATAGTTGTACCAAATACAAAACATGTGTATAGTTTTACGAAATAAAAAACATGTTAATAATGATGGTGGGTGAATTTAATATGCGATGCAAGATTCATACACTCATTTAGGTGGCTATATACATGAGTTATGGGTAATTGATTTAGTATGATACATGAAAGTTAGTTAATGCATAATGAAATAAGCATTAATGTATAATCACATAAAGGAGTCTTGAAGTTTCATTAAAGACATGAAACTTCCTTAAGTTATGAAGACATTAAGGAATTAAACTTATATATATATTACTTAAAGTATACCATGTATTAATAAGAGAAGGAATTCAAGTAATCAATTATTTGTCCATCAAAGTAATACTTGCGGTAAAAAGCTACGAGATGAGAATATCTATTTTATTGTTTGAAAGAATTATTACAGGTAAAAGTTCATCGAGTCCGAGAACATCAGACGATTGTCCAGTTCTTAAAGTAAGGTATGCTTCTGTTTTAAGTTATTATTCAAATCATTCAGTTCTAAACAAGTGGATCTTGGGGTATATCCCGATTATTGTTACCGATTATGATATTATAGTTTTTATTTTTTGCAATGGTAACGGGATAATTTTTAGTAAATCGCTTACAGTTGGTATCAGAACTACTTGTTCTAGAATTGTTTGTTTGAAATTAAAGTGTAAATTGTTGGAATTAGAATTGCAGTTAATTGTTTTTTTGCCATAGAGTAATTTATTAGATATTGGACAATAGCAATTAACATATTAGTACTGTGATTCTCCAAGTGAATCAATTAAATAAAAAATTCAAATTGAAACACAATTGAGAAAGGTTTTAATGACCATAAAATTATGGGAAATTTATGGTTTCTTTATGTAATGCAAATTTATAAAATATAAAGCACAAGTAATAGATAATAGAGATCCTCCCATAATTGTAGCTATATATATATATATATATATATATATATATATATATATATTATAAAAGAAAAATTCAAATGGAATTGCAGTAAGGGGTGGAGGGGAAACTGTAAAGGCAATCAAGTTATTTTATTAATTATTCCTCAATTAAGGGCACCTAAATATAATTGAAAGTAAATTACAGTATACTTAAATTCATGGGCAGGAAGAGATAATAGCCATAAAATTAGTGTGAAGACAATTTTTATAGTCAACATATTTTTTTGGGATTTTTTCCTAAAACCATGAAATTTGGTTTTATTATGGTAAGCAAATTTATTGTTGGCTCTTTATGTTATGGTTATGGTTTTCATATACGGTACCGTGAATACCAATAACAGATTAAAGTATACGTGATTATTTTGTAATTATACAAGACATGTTAGTAAGGTATTGACATGTATAATGGTTTTAAAATTACATAAATTGAAAAGTTGAAATTATGGATCTAGTATGGATCATTAAGTTTCATGTTTCATGAAAGTGCCATAAAAGTTAAATGGCAAATGAAGTTATTTTTTTTAGATTGTAATTTATCTTGTAAAAGTTCAAGTTGCACAGTGTAAATGTTTAAAGTATATACAGCAATTTTGTCACCAAAGTGACATTGCCTAATTTATTTAAACAATTAATTATGCATTTTATTTGTCATTTATTAAAGGTTTACTTAAAGGCACATGACAATATAAGAGTTTTAAAACACAAGTGTTTAATGGATGGTTGCTAGTCACCTAAGTGGTTTTGTCAAATCTGGTTAAACATTTTATAAGAGTTACATGTTTAATATTTATAGAAAAGAGAGCATGATAATCACCAAAGTAGCCTTGCTCGGTGTATGTTAATGTTAAAATATGTATGGTTTAATTGTCTAGTGGGAGGGATGCTTCAAATGGCATTAAAAAAAATAAAATAAAATAAAAAAAACATTAGACAATTGAGTTTGTTAATATAATTCTAGGAGATGACCCAAAGTAGATCATTGCTTATGGTTAACAACATGAAAGAGATTTATCATTATGACACATATGTTGTCCAAAGGTAACATATGTATTAATTATGTAGTTGATAATCTATTAAAGACTTATAAAACTAGAATCCCATTCCACCCACTAACTTGGGGAATCCCATTCTATTTCCTTCTCTAGCTTTTCACTGACAGTACATCACTTGTGCCGCCATCATTTGTAACGTGTTTCAAAAATTCAA
>CAOJBJ013042838.1:0-13767 GCA_948291685.1 Euphorbia celastroides
CACTAATGCTCATTTTCCAATCTGTACATCTATTTTCTGGCACGCTAAGCCTCTTATTTAGTGGTTCTACGGCTAATACGCTGTCAAAGCATTGCTTGAAGCTCCACAGGCTAGCAACACATGCAAAGAACAAAAATGTCATAGTCAAGTTTCAGAAAATAAACTTCAACCGTGCTGAGTAGAAAAAACTACATAATTGCTATCCTAGTGAAATCAGAGTGTCAAATGCCACATAGCTTCAACCGAATAAAAGAAAAAATTTTGTACTAAAAGTACTTGGGATATTATCATTCTCCAAGCTCAATCAATCTCTTTGGTCACATACTTGAGGCGACATTTCTTCAGCATCCTGGAATAACATATTTTTATGTCAAAGAAACAACGACCAGCTTTTAATAAGGGAAAATCCTGAGTGAAATAAACTTGTGTTTACATGTAATCGATAAAATAGTTCATACCTTTCCTACATGTAATGCTTGAATGGTATTATTGAGGTTGCCTTCCCATTCCCATTCATACTCGAGTCTTCCCGTTTTAACCTTCTTTAGCTTTGGTGTCACCGAGCTGGCAAATTTCTTCATATTGGGACATCCAATCACCACAACTTCTTCCAAAGACGGAAAGTTCAAATCAAAGTTTCCTGAACAGAAGCTTTCGAGGCTTGGCAAGTCAACAAGTTCCAAACACTCTAATTGACTGAAACGGATCTCATGATCCACTCCATCCGATCCAACGGCTATGATTTCTTCCATCATTTTGCATTCCTTCACTTCCATTTTCTTGAGCTGCACAAGACTCCTGGCAGTTGAGCTAGTCATGAGATTAATCATGCCATCGCAGTTCAAGACTTGTAAATTTGTTAAGTTTTGAAATGACACCGAGGAAGGAACTAAAATCTTCAATCTGCCACATTCAACCACTTCCAAACCTTTCAAATTTTAGAAAATGGCAACCCCGTGGAAAATCATCACAGACCAAATGCTTGAGCTTTGGCAGCTTCCGAAACTCTAATTTGGTCAATAATGTGAGTGACTCGGGACTGTCGCCTTCATGAAGGTTTATCTCTTCAACTAAAGCATCACTGAGAGAAAGCTTCTCCAATTTGGGAAAAAACCGAAGGAAGTTAGGTGGCAAACTTCCATATTCACCTGGTAAGCAGATCAACTCGATGAGCTTTAGTCTGGACAGTAAATCTGGTTGATTGCTGTCGTTGAAAATAGGCTTCAACCTATTCAGTTCTACTTTCAGCTCTTCTAATCGTGGAACTGCAATCTGTATAAACCAAAAACCCATTTTTTTTAAAAAAGACGCACATCGAAAATGGAAATCACTATCCTGGAATAACAATCTGTGAAATATATAAATGATTAAAGACATTATGGTCACTATTTCCATTAAACATCAAATACAGATTAGTGAAATTAAGAAAACTAACTTGATTTCCCATGAAGGCAAGGGTTGAATTTGGATCTTCACTGCTAATCTGTTGTTCATTTGAAAAATTTGACGAGAATAATTCCATGCTTGGACATTCAACTACTTCAATCATTTTCAACGATGGACATTCAAGGAGTCCGGTTGTGGAATAAAAGCTTGACAAGCTAGTCAAATTTTGGAGACTTATGGACTGCAATGATGGAAATATTGTTCGACATTCCTGCATCGTTTCCTTCTCTGCTTTCACAATGATATGTTTCACCAAACTGCAATTCTTTACTTCTATGCGTTCAAGTTTTGGAAGTCTCAAAGCCATTGAAAGATCAAATATGTAAGTCAACTTGCCACAATTTTGAACTTCCAGCAATTGGAGATTTCTGAAGCTCAAAATTCGATGGGGATCTTTGCTCCACACATTCCTCAACACAGGCAAATCAATTAACCGCAATTGATTTAATTTCTTCAGTAGTTTGCTTCCATATCTGTAAGCATTTAGACCTTCCAAATCAAACACTTGCTCCACTGCATTTTACTACCTTGAGCTCTTCTAGCCTCTGTAATTGACGAAGTAGCTGCGGGGATATTGCATATGATGACAATGCAATATCGTCCACCACTAACTTTTTTAACAAGCGAAAGTACTTGAATGGGATTTGGTCACTCCATTTTTCTTTCAGCAGTGGAAATATGGATAGTTTGACATCCTCCAGATTTTCAAAACTAACCTGAAATTGAAGAAAAATGTGTTTGCATATTTCAATTCGTTGAAGTTGTAAAGAGAACATATAAAACAAGATGTTTACAAAGCATAACATAAAAAGCAGTTGAACGAAATATGCAATAGAAACCTTTACCATTTTCATGTACAGCTGTTGAATGGTGGCATTTATATCACCTTCCCAATAACATCGATTAAAAAAGTAGTCATATTTGACATCATACAGCTTTGGAGCAATTATGGTTCCAGAACAACAAAAAGCTTTCAAATTGGGACAATTATTCAGGGCAACATTTTCCAAACATGGAAAATGGAAAGCACAATTTCCTGGGGAAAAGCTTTGAAGGCTTCGCAAATCAGAAAGGTACAACGTTTTCATTCTGGTGAAAACAATATGTTCTGTTCCATCAATACCATTTCCAACGATTTCCTTCAACATGTCGCAGCGCACTACACTCAAGTTCTCAAGTTGCACCATACTTTTTGCAACTGATGGTGATATCAAACTAATCTGTTGATTGCACCCACATACTGTAAGAGTAGTCAGATTTTGGAAAGATGTAGAGGATGATGCCAGGTCGATCAAATCTCCACAGTCTCTTACATCAAGGGTCCTAAGAGATTGGAACAATGAAGCATTACGCCTCCATATGTTCTTGACATCAGCAACATTTTCTAGTTTTAAAGATGTTATCCGCGGAGGTGTCATGGCTTCTTCTAGCATATTAAGTCGCTCAAATTTGAATAATTCTTCCAAAGAGGGTAAACTTGAAAGAATCTCAAGTTCACCAAGGGAGGGAAAACTTGAAAGAAGTTGATGTAGATGGACATGTGATCCAGCAGCTTTCGCAGAGGAATATAGCAACACAAGTTTTTTTATGCTTGAGTAGAAGTTTATCGGCAACTCTGACTGTAGTATTGCAATGATAGACTTGATGTCTAGTGATAAATTCTTCAAGCTGGGAAAAACCTACAAAATCATTAAGATATAGAATCAAAGTTTTTTCAAAATTGCCAAGAATGTTTTGCAATATCTAATATTTGGGCTTTAAGCCATTATGAATTGAAATTTTGTATTGAACAACAGTTGTTCATTGACCCAAGTCTAAATTGATTTCTTTGCTGGTCTGAGTTACTTTCCAAACAAAATGCAACTTATTAAACAATAGAAGCAATCTAAAACGACATTGCAATTTACCCTTGAACACGATCTTAGATAAAACCATGTACTAAGCAGAAATGAATATATTTACACAAGTAAAGTTGTGTTTCACCGCTACCTTGAGGCAGAAATTAATATTCTCTGTTTCCTTGTCATTTCCTTCTTCCCTTGGATTTCTCGATATGAAAGCTCCAATACTTGGACACTCTCTTATGCCGATATTCTTTAATGAAGGACATTCTACATCGCCTTTTCCGGAATAAAACCCTGAGAACTTTGGCAAACATTCTAGAACAACAGTATACAGTGAATGGAATACTACTGTAGCTGCATCATCAGCTTCTTCTCCCCTTATGATTCTTTCCATCAGCTCACAATTTCTCGGTATTATCATTTGAAGTTGAACAAGGCACGAAGCCATGGACCAAGTAAAAACATATTCCAATCTGCCGCAGTTCTCTTTTTCCAGATGTGTTAGTTTGTTGAAATCCACAATACCCGCTGGAGACTTGCTGCATAATTTGCTCAACCTGGGAAGATTTTCCAAGTGAAGTACGTTTAGTTTAGGCAACATTCCAAAATGTCCATCTTCAACACATAGCCCTTCCAAGTCCAAAACTAGTTGCACTAATTCACAATCTTTCACGAAGATCTTTTCCAACTTGTGCAAGAATTGCATCTGTTTGGCTGATATAACCTTCAATGAAAATGCATCTTTGACCACTTCCACTGATTCTACACTTTGGAAATGTTTCCATTCTTTGAAATGTCCACCCTCCTTTCAATGCCAAGAGATAGCATTATTAATCTGTGTAGTAAGGACAAACAATGTTTTGCTAATTAAACGAAATAATGATATAGAGAATATAAATTTTTACCCATTCCCTCAATTGACATGTGATTGTAGCAATAAGATCTCCTTCCCACTGCTGTTCATCATTAAATACTATTCCCCGTAATTTTGGAGTGTTTAAGACTCCACCACAGAAATTCTTCATTCTAGGACAAGTCTTCACAGTTACTTCTTCTAACACTGGAAAATTGAAGGTGTAATGTTCAGAACAAAAGCTGTTGACATTGTATAAAGTGTTCAATTCCAAGCACTTGAGCTTATTGAAATTGATCACGTCATGCTTTGTACAATTTGCGTCAGCCACAATGATTTCTTCTATTCCAAGACAACAATCAAGTCGCATATGTACGGGTTGCACCATAGTTTTAGCTGTTGATGACGTTACCACTTTCGTCATATTATGACAGTCAGAAATATGAAGAGTAGTGAGGTTGTGAATTGAGGATGGTGGTATATCCATCAGGTCATTGCGGTGAACATGTAAAGTCTGAAGATGTTGAAGAATAGAGTATGAAGATTCTTTCTTGACTATATGCTTCAATCTGCGCAGATATGTCAACTCCAAGTGCTTCAGTTTTGAATGATGTTCGTCCTCTCCAAATGTTATTTCATCATCAAATAAGAATTCCCGATCAAAGGAACCATCTTCAAAGACAAGCGTTTCCACTGAGTTGAGTTGTTTAAGAAAACTAAACAAAAACATAATGGATTCTTGATCTATAGACTTCACAGCAACTGTCTTCAAGTTGGAAAAGAACTCAACTGGAAACACCCCACTCTGATGTATAGCATTGAAGCCTTGGTCATCAATTGTCAATTCCTCTAAGTTGGGAATAAACTGAACAAAACGTGACCAAAAAAATAAAATCAATATGGATGATTCCACCTTAACAGAAACATAAAACACAAAATCGTTCTTTGAGCCCAACTTCTAGAAAGCATGCAGCATTTGGATCAGGCGTCGGGCTGACTGTTTAGTACTCATTCAAGCAAAAAATTTAGGGCTTTTAACATAACTACCCCAATAAAAAATTATAAACGTACAATTCAAATCGAACCTAATATTAAATTATAAAGAAACTTCAATTAATTGTCCAACAAAAAGTATCAATAGATTCAAACAACCTTCAATGACACAAACTAGACATACCTGCAAAATCAAACACATTAAAAAACAACATTTTATTTGCTTAAGCAAAAAAAAAACTAAATTTTTAAAGTAGACATTTTCGTGGCAATTCTTGAAACCGGAATGACTATATGATACAATTTAATGTTCATTGAAAAATACTGGATATGATAAATCAATAATAATATAAATAATAAATAACCAAAAGCCAATAGAATTAGAAATTCATCAATAATATAATACTCTATAATCCATAATTATAGGATTATAAATTATGGATTATAAATATAGCGATTCAGATTCAGGCCTATATCTAATAAAAACCCTAATTTTGGCTCAATTGTAAATTAATATATTCATGAATATACGATTTGTAGCTCAAATTTATAAATGAGCCAAACTTGAACGAACTAATGCATAGTTTTATAAACTTGTGAGCAATTTAGATTAGAATTTTGTGAACAAATGGTTCAATAAAAGCTTATCAACTATTAGTGTTTTTCAAATCTCAGCCTAGTCTCACCCAGGCACTATTCTGGTGCTTGCCGTCCGATTTTTTTTCTCTTATAGCACTCCAAGGAGCTAGGCCAATTTATTAACTCCTGAACAACGCATAGTATGATTTTTCCGCTTAAATGGCGCGCACCCCGCATAATAGCAATATCTTTGGTAGAACTTAGGTACATTAAAGTAGTTTTACAATATAGTTATCATTTTGAATCATTATAAGCTCGAACTTGGCAAAGTTTAGCTCAGTTTTTTCATGATATTGGTCCTACACTAGTGAGAGATAAATAAGTCTCCCTGAAAATTGAAAATAGTTGGATAAAATGTAATACATTTGAGCATTTGAGAGGATCGAATATCGATGGTGATAGTTTGTCTATACCTGTTCCACAGAAGGCGTTGATTCTTGTACTCGAAGATTGCCACAATCATAGAGTTCTAAGCTTTTCAACCGTGGCAGCTCAAGAGCATGGGGTCCTTCGCATATACTCCTCATTTTGTTTAAACTAAAAAGTTCAACGGTGGTCAATTCAGGGAGCGCAAAAGATGCAGGACAGCCTTTTGATATTTTTGCAATAATCATTTCCACACCGCATTGGCTTATACGAAGCTGTTGAAGTTGTACAATATCACAAGCTATAGACTCCGTAAATATGTATTCCAAATCTTCACAGTCAGAAATAGAAACCAATTGCAGACTTCGGAATGTGTAAGCTCTATAAGAATCCTTACTCCATATATGCTTCAACGACTGCAAACTCCATATATCCAATTTCCATAGAGCAAATGTTGGCACATTGTTATCGTCTTCAAAATTGACCACTCCGTATTGATATATCTCTCTAACATCATCACAGTTATATACAGTGAGAGTCGCTAAGCTCTGGAATCTTCTATAGACATTTGAAGAGAAAATAATTTGCAACTTTGAGCATCTTTCGATAGTCAATGAAAGTAATTTGCAAAATGAATCACCAGCTATGAATTTCTCATCCCATAAATATCTACAGCTGCCCATAAATTCGGCCGGCATTGTCTCTAAGTTGGAGAGAGTAACCTGCAATTCATGTGTTCCACATAGAAAATGTATTGATCAGAGGAATATGCCAAAAATTTTGAACTTTCCAAATTTTTAAGATAGAGAAAGTAACTACGAAGAGTTTTTAAAGAAGAGAAGTATCACCATTTCGTTGAAGAAATATTCATCACTCCCATTGCTGTTGCTACTGCTTGAAATTTTGGATACAAAATTCTCCATTGCAGGGCAGTCATCCATGGTCAATGTTTTCAGCGACGGAAACTCAATTAGATGTCCACAGCAGAACTTTTTCAAATTTGGAAGGTAACGAAGTTCAAGACTGTCCAATTTGGAAAATACGATCTTATCAATGCTCTCTTCAATTTCTTCATATTTCCTAATCAACATTACCTCTTCCACTGACTTGCACCTGTTTATCTCAAGCTTTTTGAGTTGCCCAAAATATTTCAACACTGAAGGTGTGAATATATAATTCAAATTGTTGCATTCGTACACCACCAAGCTCGTTAAATTTGGGAAACAAACCTGCACATGAAATGTTCCAAATGAAAAGAAAAGGAAATAAAAGAAACCAACATTGAAACAACTACAAAAAGTGACATACCATCTCATTAAGAAGTAGCTTCATTTGTGCAGTTCCGGCTTCTTTTTTGTAAAAGCATCTCAGCTTTGGTAATGAACTCAACTTCAAGGAGTTCAACTGGGTGAATTCAATCACTTCATTATTGTATTGGCCATCTTCAGCCCCATCAACAACCACAGCTTCCACACTACCACATTGCTTCAATTCCAATTCTTGAAGCTGGGGCATGCATTTTACAAATGAAACTGAGAATAGAATCTTCAACTTATGGCAGCATGAGACATTCAACTTCTGCAATTTTCCAAAAGATCCGGGGGCAAGTTGGCCATCACAAATCTTCTCCAAGCTCTCCAAACTTTTCTAACACAAAGACTTCAAGACAGCAAACACCCGACAAGAAGCTCGAACCTTTGGTTTGATTAAATGCTGAATATTACCGGAGTCATTTTCAATGTGCAGATGCTTTAACTGTGGAAAGTCTTCTCCATCAAAATCGACAACACACACTCTATCCATAAAAAGATCTTCAACCCCTCTCAACAACCCTTTAATTCGTTGCCACAATTGAACACTTGATTCCAGCTTTAGAATTATCTTCTTTGATTTTTCATATTTCCCATCCCAACTCCATTCTTTGCCTATGGATATTTTAAAACTATCCAATTGCAAACCATCAAAGAACCTGAAACCTCTTGGTATCAACTTCGGATTTACTATTCGTACTTCTAGAGTTGATAGGTGAGACAAACCTTCCAACTCCATAATGCTTGCGTTGCCTTTGGTATCCCATCGATCAAAGCTATTCAGCATGTAAAGTTCTTCTAATAAGCAGAATTTTGACAACACATTAGCAGGAATCACTCGGAGCATAGTGCAATTACTCAAGTCCAATAGCTTCGTCTGAGTCAATTCCTCTATTTCTCTAGGCAATTTAGCAACCTTCGAGTCAGCTAGATTAAGCAACTGCAATTGCTTCAGCTCTCCAATGATAGCTACACTATACAACCTACATCTTTGCAAACTCAACGTATGAAGGTTCGGAATCAAGCCAAGAGATGAAGGTAGTGACACTAAACGCATGCCGGTAAAATCTACAACCTTCAGTTTTCTTAACCCCTTAAAAAACGAATCAGGGATTTCTAAAGAAAGATCTTCATTGAAAAGAAAAAATAGATCTGCCTCTGGACATTGCAAATCTCCAGGGAGCTCACAGACATCGCAGTATGGAAGTGAAATCTTTGTGCAATTTTGACTTATCCCTTCCCTCAAGCTAATCTGACCGGCACCAACAAAAGCATGCTGCAACCTCGATGCAATTGAGATAGCAGAGTCACGGACCACATCGTGCATCTTCACAAATCCATCCATGTCACCATCCGACAACAAACAGTCGGCTTTGAGTTTATTGATCAAGGTAAGCAATCTAATCCTTGCATCTTCAATGGCAACTCTGTGCTTAAATATACCCAAACCCATACTATGAATCAACAACAACCGGATTTGAATATTAGACTGCGCGAACATAGAACAAAGCAAGAACAGTGATTTGACCTCCTCTCCTGGCATTTTCTCGAAGCTTTTCTCCAGAACTTTGTGTACTTTTTCATCGATATATTCGTTCCCAGCCACAGGTAGCTGTTTTGACATATCAACCCATTCATACAGCTCTTTGTTTTGCAAGTCTTTAGCAACTATAATAATGAGAAGAGGAAGCCCCGGACATTTTTTGGAAACTTCAATTGTCGTAGCATGAAATTGTGGATCTAAAGACTTAGGTGCAATTGTTTGAAACAATTTCCATGCATCTCCTTCTTCAAGAGTCCCCCAAAAGAATTCTTTTTTAGCTCCCATCTCAACACGCAACACATCCCTCCTCCTTGAAGTTAGCAACAGTTAGCAAGAATTTCCAGATGGAATCCCAACAGCATTTAAATCAAGTTTCTGCCAAAGATCGTCACGAATGATGAGTACCCTTGACTTGTTCAACCTCTTATACAACTGACTTGCTCGTCCAGGTAATTCTTCTGCATCGAATCTAAGACCTAGGAAATCCGCTATCTCTGCTTGAATTCTTCTTAGCTCGGGTGTTTGAGAAACAACAACAAGAACAACATTCTCAAACATCTTCTCTTGCTTAGCCTTTGCTTGGACCTCTTTGGCTAGTGTGGTTTTGCCCACCCCTCCCATTCCGTAGACTCCAATCATATTGAAATTTGGATCTTTCAAAGCGTTGATGACCTGGTCCAAGATCTCCACCCTGGATGTCAAGGCTTCCTGAGCGTACATAGAAGACTCGACAATCGGCTTGAGAGGGGGACAGAATGAAATTGGATTCAATCCTTCAGCCTCCTGAACCAGCTTATTGATCACTAAAGCCTTCTTATCTGCTTTCTTACTCAGCTGATAGCGAGTCTTCAGATCGGGACAAGCTCCGATACAGCGCGCCTGCTTGGCCTCATCTTTCCCCTGGATAAGTTGCTCAGCCTCGCCAATATCATTCTTTGCATTGTTCAGCCACATTGTAACATTGTCAAAGATCACGTCCCCGCTTCTAGAAGCTTCAGCAACAGAAATCTCCAGCCGGTCCTTCTTGTTCTTCAACTGCCCAACCGCCTCCTGGAGATTCTGAACCTGGCTGTCACACTTAAAAGCATAGCTAAGGTGCCGTCTGATAGGGCTAACAACATAATCAGTGATGGGAGTTTTAATCAACTCAGTGAAAATGGTGAGCATTGCCTCCACTGCCATTTTGACTAAGATGAAAGCAGAGAAAGTTAGACTCAGATGAACAATAAATTGAAATGAAGCCAGAGAGGAAATAGAGGAAATGGTGCAGAAGGCATACAATGGAGAGAAACTTATTCGATTGTGACTGCTCAGAGACTTGATTCGGTTCAATCTGCTGCAAGTTAAGAATCAGTTCCTTCGCGATAAAATTTTGAGTTCATTCATAAAGCTATAGAAATGTTTAATCAATAAATCATAGTGGAGACAAAGTATTAAAGAGAAAAAGAAAAAGAGAAAGTAGCAAAAATTACAGCAGAAAAAGAAAAGATAGAAATTTGATTCATTGTCTTTGGCTTTAAGTCACTTAAATTTGTGATGGGTCCTCTTAAAAAGTTATCATAGAGCCATATAAATGGACAAAATTATGTTACAGAGAAAATCAACCTCAAAATCTACTCTGGATCCTCATCAGTATTCCTTACTTGACAGTTGAAACTCTCAACTCATAAGCTAAATAAGTTTGACGAAATAACACTTAAAATGTCATTTTTTTTATTTTTAAGTAAAAAACAACATTATTTCAAGATAATAACTCTTTAAATAATACTCAGCGAATTTGGTCTGTTAAAATATCTTTTCTTTTTCAAAACGTTACTCGTCTAACCTAAAATCAATTATGGCAATTACTTATTTAGCATTCACTTGAAAAAAGAGCTCCATGTATTCTGCCTTCCTAATCCTGGAGAATTACTAATATCAGTACTCAGAACTATTACCCGTACAATTAATGTGCTTGAAATTTTGAAATTCTAATCTTGGTATCATAAAAATGGCATTAAGCTGGTAATCATATCAGCAAAAGCAGTAAATGAAAGAGAGAATGTAGAATAAAAACATGAACCAATCAGAAAGGAACGAATACTGAAAAGGAGAAAAGTGAAGTCCATTAAATGTGATAGTATCGTTATCTTTTGATTCCAAAGCCAATAAATAAGCATATGTAAGGAAATGTTATTCACGTTTCATTGATTCTGGATGATACAAGTCACAATTATCCAAGTAATGAAGTAACAGTAAAAATAATAATGGATGGATTAACGGGAAGAATGCAAATTAAAAAAAAAACTGCAAGAGAAATTGAGGCCAAAGAGATTATATGCTGACTTTCGACATCTTCATTTTCGTTCATTATATGTAAATGTTCCAAAGAACTTAGCCCAACAACATACAAAAGGACCCATGGTAGAAGAATAAGATCTTTAGATGCAGATCATTAGGCAGCTTAATATCTTTCTTCTTATCTATGACATCAATTGTGAATTCGAACCTAAATGAAAGTTCAATTTTTGTGTATTTTGTTTGCTCAATATTATATGGTTTGTTAATAAAGGAAAATTAATAACTTTAGAGAGATTATATTGATTAAAACTTTGTGACTCTGTGCCCATAGAGTGGATAGCAGATTCTCATCAATTCAGAATTTTCTGAATTCTGGGCTGATTTTCATGCATCAGTTCCCGCGTCATCACTCGGATCATCACCCTTTGCTGTTTAGTTTCTCTAATGGCAAAAGGAAATTTTCCAGGTTTCTGTTTCAGTCCATGTGGATTGGACATCCCGGGTTGAATGATATTATTAAGAGACATTGGGAGGGATCTTTTCCTTATCTTCTGCCTCCTCATCTCTTGAATCTCAAGCTGAAATTACTTTGGCCTGTCTTGAAGAATCGGAACTGGGAGGTGTTGGGTGATATTGACGAGCGCATTCAAGGCAACAAGGAATCTCTTTTGCAAATTCAAACTGATAGTCTGATACTTGGACCCTTGGGTTGACTGATGATCTTCATTAGGCTGCGCTCACTCTGCTCTGGAAGATACGCTGAAGCATAAGGAAGTTTTCTTGAAGCAACGTAGTAGAGTATAGTGGCTGCAAGCGGGGGACAGAAATTCAGAGTTTTAACCATCGTATAGCCGGTTTAAAGCTATTTCTTCGATGGTGGTGAATGGTGTTAGTGTTACTGACCCTCGTCAGATTGCCGACCAGGTTTTGCACTTATATTTTAATTTATTTTTGACCAATTTTAAAATAGGGATCTTAAGTTATCTTCTTTATGAAAATTTTTGAAACCACAACCCCTTTTTGAAAGATAAAAACCTCATGCCCCTTTTGAAAATGGTCGAAACCACATACTATGTTTTTGAAGTTTATCCTTTATATTCTGCACTGTCCAAACTACTCAGCGTGAATTTAAATTAATGACAAGTGTCACGTCAGCAAGGTAAGCTGAGTGGCTAACTTGTTTGTCTTTAAAATCGCGTTCTAGCTGATTGAGGAGGTACTCAGTGCTGCTAGTGCATCGATTGGACTGAGTTTAAGAATACATTTTTACTTAAAAGATTTTACAGTTTACTCTTATAATTAAAAGTGTTCACTGATTGCGGAATAAAATAAGTATCTTTCGTTGGGTAAGTTGTTTTGCCTTTAGTAGGTACACTGTTCGAGAAAAAAGAAGGCTACATGAAATGCACTTGTACCAAAGAGACATGGAGCGCAAGAAAATGGGAAAAGTTCTCCTTTGAAAACATCGCGCAACCCTTACTTGATTTTTGGCAGACCAAATCAAATTGAGCCACGTCAAAGCTAAAGGAACTAATTTCAGCTCAATTCCTTTCAACAGGTCAAATTAGCAGATAATCAAAGATCAATTTTGGATTAAAGGGAACTCTGTTTCATAGCAGATCAAAGCTTAATCCAAAACTCGGACTACTAATCAACAACGGCTACAAACGGCTACTTGAGAGCTTGAAGAGTATATATAGTTGAAGATTAAATTGAAGAAGTATCGAATTTTCGCCAAGCTGAAACTCTGCCATATTCAAGCCTCAGAACAAAAAATTCTGAAATAGCATCAATTGTTCAACATGGTAAAATAGAGAACTGTTAGAATCATATTGTGATTATATTTGATTGTAAAAGTTCTTCACTTCAAGTGTTGAATAAACTTAATTATTCAAATCCCGAGAAGACTGATTGGAGAGGGTATCCAATCAGTGGAATTAGAGAATAAGTTGCAGGAGAGGGTATCTTGTAACTAGGAATCTTTGTGAGAAGGCTTCTCCGCCGAGAAGGAGATCACTAGTGGTTAAAGCTCCGAAAGGGTATCTAGGACTGGATGTAGGCATAGGTTGCTAAGCCAGGATCAAATCTACTATGTGAAGTTTCCTAACTCAACTTTCTTAAATACTTATATCTTGTTTGCATATTAACTGCCAAAATTTCATTTGCATTCCTACTCAGCAAAACGATACTACACTGGTTGACCTATGTCAACTAAGTGTGAACTATTCAATGAAACCATGTTTCACTGATTATAATCAGGTGACTTTTAACTGACTATAAATTGTGCAAACATCAAAGAAAAGACATTCACTCCCCTCTGTCAGTCTAACTAAGTCAAAAAGGGACCAACGAAATTTTTTGGTGAACTAATCCCATTTGGTTTTTCCTTGTTTTTCCCCTATTTAATATGGAAAATCAAATTATTCATATATTAATTCATTTTTCTACTTCATTCAAGTGCAGGATAACCCAAGAGCATGAGAGTAAGATATT
>CAOJBJ013044435.1:0-10238 GCA_948291685.1 Euphorbia celastroides
TTTGATTGTAACTGTGTTTCTTTGGTTTGAGGGTTAGTAATCATTTTGCTAGGGTTCGTTCTCTGTTGCTTGCTTGTACTGTGACTGTCTTTGTGGCGATTGAACATTTTGTACCTTTTTGGCCGTTGTTAGGCAACCATCAATAAAGCAATCACTGATCTCTGCACACACACACGAGGACTAGTCTGGGAGTGGTAAAACACACCGGGAAACCTCATTAAAAATCTCGGTGTTCTTTGTTTCGTTTCTGTGTTTGTTATTTTTGGAGAAACTGTTAAAGAACTGTAAGATTTGAGTTTGAGAAACTATAACATACACCATAAAACAAAGTATGTGTGTCCCTTTCCTCGAAATTCTTGTGCAGTATAAATAAGTGTAGGCCTGCAACTGTCTTTCATCTCTCAGCTGCTCCCTCCCTTGACTTACAATTTCACCTGCATTTTCTAAAAAGGGAAAGTAGATTTCCATTTATATCTCTCGCTAGTTCATCATACAAAAATTATTGATCTATATATAGCAACTATAATTCAACATTAGCTGAGCTCTGAAAAAAGATGTGCATTAGATTTCCATTACGCAACTAATACAAATTCATGTCTTATATAAAAATTTTAAACTGATTTGATGATATAAATAAATTTACATGTTCATTTCATTTATGTTACATAGTTATTGTGTAGCATTACATATGCTATAAATATATAAAATACATACCCCTTACATATTTGCAAATTTAATCCTGATTTATTACATATCTTACATAGCCATTACATCAGTAATCTTGAATTCGATATTCGATAGTTGTAATCTTGAATCGATATCGGAATCGGAAGAACAGTGATTCACTAATTGTTAATAATACACCAAAAAAACAAAGTCTATCTGCCCCTTTCATTGGATTTTGTGCGGAGTATAAATATATAGGAGTATAGCTGCAACTGTCTTTCATTTCGTAGTTGCACCCTCCTTTGACTTACAGTTTCAACTGCATTTAATCTATCAAATAATACTTATAGAACCATCGAAAAGTGAATTTATGTCCATTTTTCTGGATCCAAATGAATCAGTAAATCACAATCTGGTAATAAATATAAACAAAAAAAATACCATATCCCACATCAATTATTTTTTTTCAACTAAAAGGGGCCTTTTGTTTTGATCCGAAATTCCCGGAGATCCCTTTTAAAAATAGCTTAAACCACAGGGTTCTTGTTTGGAGTTTAGTCTAACAAATAAAAAATATATGTAGCAAGTTTGCACTAAAACTTACAATGAGGGAACAAGGTACAATGGGATAGTTCAAAAGTGATTCTGGCCACATTGAACATGTTTGTAATTTAGGTGATGGTCTTGCATTATCAATGGATTTTGGCTAACTTTTATTACGATATCTCCTAGAATAAGGAACAGATTTATTCGTGCGGTACTTCTGAATTTCCAGAGTTGGAGGATATGCATGCTTGTTTGGAAAAGTTGAAGTATCCATAGTATCCCAACAGGTTCTGTAAGCATATTTAGCATCAATACAGAACAACCAACTATAATATGTTTACATGCTTTCTATTTATTGCAGGTTTCCTTATAAAAACATTGCTATAGTTGAAAACTGTCCATGGAAATTGAAAACCGGATGATTAGTTTCCCTTGTCAAGTTATGAGCAACACTCGATTCTAGACTTGAAGGCCCACAAACAATCACACCTATGTCCACATGTCCCCATTGCTTTGATGCATTGGCCAAAAGTTCTGCAATTTGTCATTGTCCTGTGATCAATATACATAATTTCTACCTTATTCAATACTCAGCAAGAACCAAATTAATTAGCATAGGAACATACATACCTTTAATGTCTGGTCTTGACCCATACTCCACAACAGTATAAGGTGAAGCTAGTCGGCTAGACTCACACATACTATCAGTAGATTCTTGGTTGCTTAGAATTTGAGTTTCCCGGTGGTTCCAAAAACCAATGACGCATCCTCCAAAGAGTATAACAGCTACCATTGAGCATCCTAGCATTACAAAACCTTTGTAAACTGAAGCTATATGATGCGGGTTCATGTACAGCCCATTTTGCCACATCAGCATCAGTTGGTTATCAAGGCACATTTTGGCCAATTTCAGCTGGTTATTTGACACTTTTGAAACCCCGGGGAGATATGGGTCAAAACGAGCCAATTTCATGGGGCTAAATATGCATTTAGGCTATAAAAAAAACGACTTACCAAACTTGTAGATTGTTGGCGTGTGACAAAAATGTGAATGTGGAGATCAATTTTGAAGAAGACGGATGGAGAAATCGAGTCCAAAAGTGGAATCTCATTGGATATTTTGACTGCCCAAACGAGAATGATATTCTTTGGTAAACAGAGTTTATGGTCCTCAGCTCGGTGCAGAATATTGCTTAAGATTGCAAGAAATGGAGAGATTCTGATTCCTCCTGCTATCAGTATAAGATTCTCATACTTCAGATGGTATGGTTCTTGATGCCCATAAGGACCTTCAACGCGAGCTTTCAGCTTCAAATCTTGTGCTTCTCTCTCATCATTAGATATATTCTGGATAGTTTGGTTCAGTTTTTGAGTCCAGCTCCCCCTACTTTTGACCACAACCGAAAGATGATATTTGCCTTCCAATGGACTTGATGATACACTAAAAGGGTGCCATTGTAGGAGTGACATCTCTTGAATTTGAATGAAAATGAAGCTCAAGGCATTGTAGCTCAAATCTGTAACGTGTCAACAAACCACAATCAATGCATATATATAATATATCTATATATAGATTATCGATTAAGAACAGAAAAATGGTACTACTTTTAGGTTTGGAGAGAACCAACTCCACTGCTCCACAGGAAAAATATCTGTCAGAAACTATGTCAACAGTCTTTCTTGATTGACAAAACCGGAGAAACCGATCAAGCATAAAAAGAAAGACCCCAGCAGCAATAAAACTAACGTGATAATCACCGACATGTAATGCAAACACCACATGCAAATGGTGGGTGTAATAGAACAATTCAAAGCTCCTTTTCCTTACAAAACCAAGTGAAGTCACCCATATCACTAGTCCCGTTATAAGCATCATCACTCCTGCAAAGTTCTGCATTCCAGCTTCTTTCCAATCCAATATCTGCATCAACACCAATCGAATTAAAGAAACAAATTCGATAAAATTAGCTCATTGAACAAATAAAGTAAGATAAAGAACTCACTTGATAGTGAAGAGTACCATCCAGTTAAGTAACATATACCGTGAATAGTGAAAATGAAAAGAGTCAAATGCCCCAACCAAATGTGATATCTTGTTGCGTGTTGCACAGGAATATCAACCAACTGAAGAAGAATCGATCCTCTTGTGACCGGTAGAAACAAGACAACCATGAAAAAAACACCTGTGTTTGCAATCCCCTTCCCCTCCAATTCCAACATTGTAATGCTGCAAAAACAAGCAGTGGAAGCTCAGAAACTTATGTGCAGATTTGGAAGATCGAAGCAATTAATGGCAGGTACCTCTGTTCTCTAAGAGATAAATCTAAGCCAACTGCTAGGCTGTAGTTTCTGATTGTGTTCATAGAAACAGCCCATACAACATAGAAACTAAAGAACGAAATGCCGATGAATTCGGCTGCAGAAACTACTCCAAAAACTCCATCCAAGAGCACAGGAAATGTCCACAAACTTATGCTTGCTTTCCCTGAACTCCTTTTCCTATACATAAAAGATTAACCACTGAGTTCATTTCAAAGGATCTCTGAGTTCATTAAATAATGGTTGAATGCTCACTTTGGTACTCCAACTTGTCCAGAAAATCCGTTCCGGCACCCAAACTAGATATTCAAACTTTAAAAAAGTGCACAATTTTACTACCTTAGTGTCACGTGTCAACTTCTGGTTGGCTAGTCAAAAGTCAAAGGTCTATGACTTTTTTTGAAAAATGGTGCACTTTTTGAAAGTTTAGGTATCTACAAGGTCATTTTTTGAAAATTTGAGTACCTATGGGGTCATTTTAAGAGTTTGAGTGCCGGAATGGATTTTCTAGACAAGTTGGAGTATCAAATTAAGCATTCAGCCTTTAACTAATTGAGATTTGATTTACTATTACTCCAGTAAGTTGGCTTCGTCGCGATTCTCACTTAGCATAAGATATGGAACTGAAAGAATAGCGATAAGAAGAGCCGGTACGCTGATAAACAGAAATGTCTGGCCTGCATATAGTCAACCAGTTAAGGATATGTAACAACTATGCATGCTACATTAAAAAATGAAAATAAAAACCTGAAGGGCCAAAAATAGTTGCTCGAGTGGTTTCAACCAATGAGCCAAAGAAAGAATCTCCAAAAGCAGTAGGATGGGCGAATATAATGGCAAGCCAGAAGATGAAAATAAGCCACATTGTAATCTTGAGACTCCATTTTACAAACACTAGAATTAAAGATTTCTTTTTGACATCGCCATCTCGGTGACTCAACACAAGAGGTTGAGTTAATGGAGAGTGATCCATTGTTAATAATACACCGAAAACCAACTAGATCTGTCCCTTTCCTTGGATTTTTTGTGCAGTATATATAAATAAATGTAGAGCTACAACTGTCTTTCATTTCTCACCTGCTCCCTCTGTTGTGCATTTTCTAAAAAAGGAAAATAGACTTCCTTTTCTTTCTCTCGCAAGCTAATCATACCAAAAATGTTTGATCTATATATAGCAACTAAAATTCAACATAAGCTGAGAGTTGAAGAACTACGATAAAGAAATGCCAACTTGCATTATAAAATTAAACTGCATGTGCTGCCCATGCTATTGAGTTGTTCTTCCCAATAGAGTTGTCACTTCACAGTTGAACAAGTTTGAGTAATTCAATGAGCTCGTGTAATCCATTATGATCCAAAAATCAAAGAATTATAGAATCTTTGATCTAATTAAATAATTGACGGCTAGTAAATCAGATGGTAAAAAAAAAAGAAAGCAATTGGTATTCAGAGTTCAAGATCAAGCACATTCTCGACAGCCTTTGCAAAACAGATTTTGGGGTCTTTTAATTCAAAATGTCGTGTAACATAAACTTAGTAACAAATAAAAGTTATACGTATTAATGATGGTTTTTGCTAAAACACGGAATAAATACGGTTCATAAATGCGAACTGGTTATTGAAACAGTTGAAGTAAACAATCGTGGATTGAAGGTTTAGAAATTGTATAAAAATTATGAGTGGATATTATTTACTATTTTAGACTTGGCCAAATACATCAACTACTCCCTCAAGTTGGTAAAAAAAAGTCACATGTCACCCCAACCTTTCAACTTCGACACATAACTCCCTCAATTTGGTAAAATTGGACACATAACTCTCCTAAGTTAACAAAAGTGGACACATAACTCCCTCAAGTTGGTAAAATTGGACACAACTCCCCCAAGTTGGCAAAAGTAGACACATAACTTCTTCCAATAAAATAGTGTCACGTCAGCTCGGGGGAGTTAAGTTATACATTTTTACTAACTTGAGGGAGTTATGTGTCCAATCTCAAACTTTGGGGTGGCATGTGACTTTTTTTGCCAACTTGGGGGAGAAACTGATGCATTTGGCCTCTAGGCTTTGAGTAAATTGGGTTTCATGGCATGTTATCGTAAGTAATGTGGTACACATTGTGACTGATTCTGTGTTGTGCTCCATTCAAGTCCAAAAACATTTACGTGTAAGGGAGTCTCAGTACTAATATAAATACTTCAATTTTTCTAAGGGAAAACTTTAAAAAAACACCCTGATGTTTCAAGTTTTTTCAAAAAATCACCCTGATATTTAAAACCAAGTAAAATGCCCCAGGATGTTTCGCTCCGTTATCAAAACAAGGACTTTCCGTCAGATAGCAGTTAATTGATGACGTGGACAAGGGGCATTTTTGTCTAATTCACTGTTTTAACCCTAATAACCCATTAACCCTAAAATCAAACCCAAATACCCAAACACCAAACCCAAACCTAACCCATTTAAAACCCTAACCTCATAACCTTGCCGCCGGCATCAGCGCAGTCGCTGGAAAATCGTGATTCCGGCGACGGCACCAAAACTGAGAAAAAACACCTTCCCATCACCGGAACCACCGTCACCTTAATCTTCCCCAGCCCCCTCCCCCGCCAGCAGTTCAAAAACCCTAAGTTCGTCTGAAAAACGTTGAGAAAATCGACAATGAACGGACTGGAAACCTCAGACGCCAGAATCACTGCCAAAACGCCTGGAATCGCGTTTATCGTCGCCGAATCACTGAATCTCGCCGGGAAATGCAGGAAAGAAGTCACGGAGAGAGGCAACGACGATTTTCAAGTCAGATCTGGCCAGGAAGGTCGGTTATGGGAGGAGAGAGAGGAGAACGGGGGAGGAGAGGGGTTTTGTCGGAAATTACATGTTCAAATCATGATTCACAGGTTCAAATCGAGTTTGTTGTTGGCTAGAGAGAAAGAAATCGCCGGAGAAGGAGATTTTTGCTAATCGTCGGGGCAAAGCGCCGGAATTTTGGGGTTTTGCCGTCGGTTTTGGCGCCGTCGCCGGAATCGCGATTTTCCGGTGACGGCGGCAAAGGGCGTTAGGGTTTCAAAGGCTAAAGTTGGGTCTGATTGGGTGTTTGGGTATTTGGGTTAGGGTTTTAAGGAAAATGGGTAAATGGGTCAGAACAATATGGATCTGACAAAATTACCCCTGCCACGTCAGCATTTTTTAAGTCTGTTAACTGAACATCCCTATTTTGATCGGAGCGAAACATCCGGGGGTCTTTTGCTTGGTTTTAAACATCAGGGGGATTTTTTGAAAAAACTTGAAACATCAAGGGTTTTTTTTTTTTTTAAGTTTTCCCTTTTCCTAATGTCAAAAGTAATATTTTTAATAGATTAAATACACCATAAATCCTATAAACTCGACACAAATAGCCTATTGTTCCCTGAAGTTTAAAAAAGTCCTATCAATTCCCTCATCTTGCAAAAAATATGCTTGTTTTTTCCCTTTAATTTTAAAAAATACATTAGTTTGCCCTCTAAATATCATGTGTCAGGTTTTAGTTGACTTAACTTTTTAATAATGTCATTTTTCTCTTAAACGGAATTCGATAAATGACATTTAAGGGGTTAACTTGTGAGTTTTTTAGAGTTAAAAGAAAAAATGTTGCATTTTTTATAATTGAGGAGGTTGGTAGGGCTTTTCCAAAGTTCAGGGTAGTAAACTTAATTCAAGGGCTAATAACGTATTTGGACCAATTTCATATTAAATATGCAATATAAGTTGATAGCTTGATGAATATTACTTGGGTGCATACCCTGTACCCCTTCTTTACTTAGGCAGTCAAGCCGCCTTGTTCAAATCAGTCGGTCTATCTCTCTCCTAATTAATATGCATGGATCGTAAACTTTAAAATCCATGTCTCTCAAACTGTTATTTTCTTAGACACGAATGTTTAGAATATTTTGTTCATTATATTTTTATCTTTTCAACAATATCCATTTTGACATATTTTCGACAAACCATTTTTTTGAAATTCAAACTAGTATACCAAAATCATAATTGGTATACAATTTTTTTATGTTTGGTATACTGAATTTTACTTTGGGTATACCAATCTTATACATTTGGTATGGAGTCAATATACTATTTTTTTACTTTTGGTCTACGAATTTTTACTTTTGGTATAGAATCGATATACCGATTTTTACTTTCAATATACCATTTTTTCATTTTTACTATAAAATTGGTATACCAATTACAATGAACCAAAACAACAGATCCAAAAACAATTAACATTATCAATATGAATTGTGGTAAAAAATTGGTAAAAATTATCAATTTTGATATACATTATCAGTCCTATTAAAAAAGACCATATGCAATGAATGGGCGAACTACCAACATTTGTTTTCGAGGATGCTAAGTATCGTAGATCAAAGCTTAGTGGAGATAGTATCACCAGAAACCACCATGGACTGAGAAAAGAGAGAAAGAAGGTGAGGGAGAGGCGAGTTTTGAGATTCGACGGCAACGAAATCAACAAGATCCGATGAGAACCGAGAAGAGATCAGCTAGATCGATGACTTGGCGGAGAGCGATGGACGACGAGTGAGATTCAAATTTGAAATTTGTGAAATTCCTGCAAGTGAATGCAACCACAAAGCGGAGCTGTGATTTAATGAAGCGGATGGTGTGGTGGAGGTTGAGAAGCTGGAGGAGAGGAAAGAGAATTTCACGTATCTTTGAATTAAAATTATGTATTTGTTTGGACTTTAATTATTTGTATAGTATGCTTAAATTCATGAACCTTTTTCTTTGCCCTTCCCTAACTTATATTTTACTCAAAGGTACTACCATCTCAATTAGACCGATCGATCCATAAGACACAATTTTTACTATTCAAATCATGGTCCAAGACTAGATTTGGACAAGCTTGATGATATGCTTGGCAATCAAGCAAGCCCATTAAGAAATTACATTCTTGCCCGAGCATGGGGCTCTTATTACACATCATATCAATAGGGCACAATGTGAACCCATATAAATAAAATTTTCCTAAGTCATATGATATATGTCTTTTAAAAACTCTAGCCACCATTTTCATTAAGCTCTCTAAAAAAAAATTCATTTACTAACTTAGGCATCGGAGAGCCTCTCTAAAGGCAATTCTGACCATTTGTTCACTGTTTTGCAAGTTTCTAGTCACCGTATCTTGGAGTTTGTCGGATGGAACTAATCGAATATATTTTCAAAGTTAAAATAAGGTATACTACATGAATAATGGGGAATACTTGGTTTCAAACATTTATAATTTAAAGCATATCCTTCAATTAAAAATAAAACAAGACATAATAATTCATTCGAATGTGTGATAATGATTTGAATTGAACCGTTTGAATCAACAATAAATAATAAAAAAAGTTACTTTTCATTTCACAGGAAATAAATCAAAGTTCAAAGAATTAAAAGTGCATATTTACTATAGTTTTTAAAAATTAAATCTTTTTTTACTGAAAGAGTAAGTCAATGTCATTAATCAAAGGTGGACATGTATTGAACCAAGTCTCCTACCTGTCTAAGAATCAGCTACTCTAGCTAACATATGTGCAACATGATTCGAAGACCTATGCACAAAGGCTAAACGAATAGAAGAAAAAGAACCAACTAGGTGTTTACAATCTGAGAATATAAGAACTATGAGACAAAAAAAATGCACATAATTATTTAGAGCATTAACCACATTTAACGGATCCGTTTCCACAATCACATTATCCACCTGAAGGGTCTTTAGCCAGCTAAGAGACTCAGGGCAACTAATAGTCTCTGCCATAGTTATATATAAGATGTTGCGTATTATATCTTACAAAAAATGAAGCACGACACGCTTCAGTATTATGGGAAAACCGTGGATGGTTGAACCAGCCAATTTCTTGCAGCTAAATTGTGTTCCAAGGCATTGCGTTAGCAAAATTATCATCAATTGGGAACTATATGTACATGCTTTGTGTTCATTGCATGAATTCCAAGTTTCCTTGTGACTATAGCTGAAAACTGTGGCTGTGGAAATGGAAAACCGGATGATTAGTTTCCCTTCTGAAATTATGAGTTCTTATTTCCCTGGCAACACTCGATGGCCCACACCTACATCCACATCTCCCCATTGCTTTGATACATTTGCCAAAATTTCTGCAATTCATCGACATAATTTAATAATTACATATTTGCCACTCAGCAAAAACAACAATAAGCTTTGAAAATAGTGGCTCTCACCTTTAAAATCGGGTCTTAACCCGTACTCTACAACAGTATGAGATGAAGCTGGTAGATTAGACTTGGCTGTCCCATTTTTGCTATCAGTAGCTTCATCGGTTACAATTTTGGTTTCCCAGAAGTGCCAAAAACCAATGACACATCCTCCAAATAGTATAACAGCTGCAACTGAGCATCCTAGTACTACATAACCTTTGTAGACCGAAGCTATATGATTTGGGCTCATGTACAGTCCATCAAAAATGCTAATAATATCACAAGTCCTATTATTGAAACAATCACATAACTTCCACTCCACAAAATATAGCCGCTGCCCACCAAAACTGATATTTCATTTCCTTTGTTCTTTTTAAGACTGTTTACTGTCTTGTGATCGCCTGCTCCCTCTTCCTGTTAACAACATTCGTTCAGACAATATAGAAGATTCAAATCACATATACTGGATTTGGATTCTCTAAAGTTGTAAAGTTGATACAATC
>CAOJBJ013047145.1:0-12343 GCA_948291685.1 Euphorbia celastroides
CTTTTTTGTTATTATTTTTAGTCATATAAAAGTCAAGTAAAATTATATCAACTATTTATACCGGAGTTGTATGTATCGAAATTATTTTTTTGGTTTGTTATATTATATTTTTACCAAATTTTTTTCTTGCTTGAAGAATATTTTTCAACATATAAAATTATGTTTATATCGTACAATTCAAATTACAATAAAATTAGGTTGAACATCCCATATGTGACCTAAAGTTGAAAAATAAATTACAAAGTATTTCTTATACGATAAAAGTACTAGAATTTGAGCTAAAATCAAACCAATTTAAACTGATTTATGTTGGGTTTGGTTTGGACCAAATTGAATACAATGCCGTTCAATTTCAATTCCAAATTTTTATTATACAATGAAATATTAGAAGTCGAATAAAGTTTAATTAAATTCATAAAAAATTAAATTTTAAATTCAACTTGAACTCGTATGTCTGAGTTTGGGTCGAACCCGATAAAACTATGCTTGTTTACAACCATAGTACTAATAGTCGAGAGAGGAAAATTAAAAGAGAGTTCCAAGGTAAATAATAATAAACTGATATAATTATTTAGCCATAAATGGCAACACATATCTCAAGAGTTGAACGCTCTCGGCCGTAGAAAGTTTCGATGAGGAGTTAAAAAATTTGCCGAATAATCAGAGAAAAGAGAAGTGAAGAGAGGATTGATTGATTGATTGATTGTATGGTTGTTTCCGCAACAGTTTCTTCACCAGCAGCCTTACCCTCTCCAATCTCTCAGGTTCGTTTTCCACTCATCAACCCTAATTCTACTTTCCCTTTCATTTCGCAATTATTTCCTTTTCCTTTTTAACGTGAACGAGCGGCCTTTCTGCTTTTTGATTTTGTTATTCGCATAATGAATTATTCATTGAGAAATGGGGGAATTGGAGCGTGAATTTTTCTTCAATTGTTTGTTTCTTATTGCGACGTTAGCTTTTACGACTCGTTTTAAGTTGATTTTTGGATCCCGCCAGGTTAATTTTGGTTCCCCACGCTGTTCTAGTCGAGTTTAAGAGTTACAAATGCCGCTGCATCAATCGGTCCGATTGTGTGGCTGTAATTTGGTATTTTTTTAACAAATTGTGTGTTCTTTTCGTGTTCTGAATTACTATTAACTTTTAATAACTTGTTTGAAGGAGATTTTTAGTGAAATTGGTTGAAAATTGTAAGTTAGTTCTCTGGCTGAAGTATGTTAGCCATACCGCATTCTATACAGTT
The DNA here is from genome assembly GCA_948291685.1 of Euphorbia celastroides. Lineage (NCBI taxonomy): Eukaryota > Viridiplantae > Streptophyta > Magnoliopsida > Malpighiales > Euphorbiaceae > Euphorbia > Euphorbia celastroides. The sequence goes on from CAOJBJ013047145.1 coordinate 1,244, forward strand.
TTCTTTGAATTTTTGCTGCATTTTTTCTTTTAGCCTGTTTGGGTCTGTCAGAATACGCCATCAAATATATCCATTGATTAGGGTCTTTCTTTTTCTTTTCTTTCTTTTCTTTTTGGTGTTGGATGAATGAATTGTTTGTTGTACCAAAATATAAAAGAAGTTCAAGTAATGCCTTCTAGTTTAATAATCCCATATCCTTGTAATATCACGGCTAAATGCATAAATGGCCCGCTGAACTATCCCATTTTTGTCATCCAGCCGGCTGAACTTATAAAAGTGACAAATAACCAGCTGAACTTTTCCAAATGTGCAACAAGCCATCCCAACTTTTTAAAAATAAAGCAACTAGCCTCTAATGCTGACGTGGCATATGACTTTTCAAAATTAGCCACCTCATCATAAAAAGGATATTAGTTGCACTTTTAACAAGTTGAGATGTCAAGTTGCACATTTGGAAAAGTTCAGCTGGTTATTTGTCATTTTTAAAAGTTCTGCCTGCTGGCTGACAAAAATGGGATAGTTCAGCGGGTATTTATGCATTTGGCCTAATATCACCACAAAAAAAACTAGCACATAATCAAGGACAAATGAGGCACTGCCTTTAGGGTCTGATGATACCATAAAAAGTGCAGTTGCTTGTGTTCAGATATGGTCCCCTTTTAGTATAATGTCAAAGAGGCGTCTATTCCAGTTGGCCTTTGCTTAAGTGGTGCATCCCCAGTTTGGATGCTATCATCTATAGCCAACACTTACCATAGTCATCCTTAGGATGCACTCATGGCTTTACATGACATAATCTGCCCAAAGATTGTCTAATTATCTATATAATATAAATTTTGCACCTCATTCCTATTTAAAGGATTAAGATTCGTCTCAATCACTTTTTTCCCTCTTTGAAGACATTGTATGACAGTGTGTCTAGGGTGAAGATTCTTTGTTAGTAGGACATGCTATGGCATTTGAAGCAATGATAAACAATTCATAGCTATCATTACAACTATGTCCAGGAAGTACATACCTCTATGTGCATATTATTATCACTATAAGATCAACAAATTTATGAAATTGTGTGATGAAGAAAGACTTAGGTAAAACTCTTCAGTATCAAATCAATCAACCTATACAATTACATATCAATAAAGTTGTTGATATAGATTATTGATATCTGCCTTCTCCCCTTTCTATCCAAATTTGGCTCCTCCTTATTTCTCCAACTATGTTCTGCCCCCAGTACTCTCTGTTTCTATGTTCTCTTACCTATTCTGTTATCCAATATGCATCCAGTCGGTTTCAGGCTTAATCCTGACTGTGTAATAGAATAAAATTCATTTCAGTCTTTAATGCTAACTTGATAATGAAGATTTTTGCTTTTGGGTGTTCTTTTTATTTTGATGATCAAATGATTGTTTTGTTTTATGGTGGTGAATATAACCTTTTTGTTTATCTTTGTTGAAGCAAAATAGTTCCTCGTGGTGATATTTTGTAGGTTATGTTCAGAAATCTTATTGTTGAAGGAATTAATTTCATTTTATGTAGAAAAATTACATAAATGAATTGGATTGAATTGAATTCTTTCGCAAATTTTGATTCCAAACACCTTTGGTTTGCTATGTTGGATCATTCCTTTGAATGTTTCAGTATCACGTTTATCTGATTATTGCAATTGTTTCAGATTGAAATTGTGGATTCTGAGTGCATAATAACCCCATGACTTCTATGCATGATATTTCAGGTAATTTTAATAATACGCTGATTAGACAAGTGACTTAATGATATCTGTTTTAGCTTTGCAGTATTTTTCTTTCCGTCAGAAAGATGGAGTTGAAAATTTGTGATACTTTTGTTGTGTACTATTAATAAAATTTCCTATTACAAATCTGAATATATTTGTGGCCTAAAATTTGACTAAGATGTAACACTTTCTTGAACGAGAATGGAATCCTTGTAGGATTCAATTTTAGTTTGGCAATTCTTAAGTTCTTTTACTTTATGCGCAGTTCGTAGTGTCGTGTGGATTATTTATTTTGTTCTTCTAGTGAGGAGACCTAGAATCCCTATGATATTGAATGTTTTCATATCCGTAAGGCTTCATTCTTTGGACTGAAATTATCTGAACAGATGTTAATTCAATAGACCTAAGTTGAACTGTAGAGACCTAAAGTGAAACAACATATTAATAATAATAATAATAATAATAATAACAGTAATAATAATTGAGTTAACCTATTATAAAAAGTAATAGTATTGAATCAATAAATTAATTATAATATTTAATAAAAATTATATATATGAACTGTAAATGTAATAAGACAAAATAATAGAAAACAGTGATATTAATTGTGCTTACAATAATGATGAGTGATCAATAATAATGAAATCACTAATTTATAAATAATAAAGAATTAATTGCTGTAATAATAACTAAGTTTTGGAGTTCCTCTTCCAATCTATGTTACGTTGAACCTGTAAACAGACAAGTGTTGTAAGAATATTTACTATGTGTTGATACATTGGTAATTTGAAGTGCACATCATCTGCATTATGGTCAAATTTATTTTCAATTTCCCAATCAATGTATTACTTAGTGGATGATTTCATTCCAATATAATTGGCTTTGTTGTTGTGTTGGATCTGATATGCTTCTTTTTAAAGATTAGTCAAATTTAACCCATAAAATAAGTCATATTCAACATATGTTATTAATTATTATTATAATATCATTAGTTATTGATAATAGTAATTATTATTCTCATTACTAATACTGTTATCTTAGAAATGTTACAGTGATTCCGCTCTTTCTAGATACAGCCTTCATACTTATAAAACCTACTCTTGGTAGTTTGTGCTGAAAGTCTGTAACATAATTAACGGCAACTTGTGCTGTTGTCTTCAATCAGGTGTACAATATTTGGCTTTTTGTAGCTTTTTTCTATTTGATGATTAGCACTTGAGAGTGTCATTGCTAGAAGTCAGCCTCTTTGAGGCTGTATAATTTGATTGTCATTACTATTTTTCATTTTGGTGTATTGGATACTATTTTATGCTTAACAATGATACTTATGAAGGTAGTTGTCCAGATAACAGTGAAGTAAGTGAGCAGCAGATTAACTCCGAATCTCAGATTCAGTCATCTCCACCGGCAAATGTAATGTCGCACCCTGGGATCCCAACCCAAAATGTTCAGTATGCAACAGCTCCACATCTTGGCTCAGGGAACTCCATGGTAGTTATGAAATTATCTTTTATGCGTGTGTAATTTGAATAAACTGTACGGTCTCTGTCTTTTTGTATTCATTTGTTCGTTGGATATTTTAATATCTGCATTAATATGTGGAAAGTGATAATTTAGATGTAGGAAATGTTTTCTAGACTCGAACACAATTACTTCTTTATGAAACAGACCAGTGCAAGCATGGATATACGCTATTATGAACACAATAGATATACGCTGAAAATGATGATATCATGTCTCTCTTTGTTTTTTTAAATTATTGTTTTCAAGCATGGAGTTTCAATCTCACAATGTGTTAGACTTTCATGGGTAGCTTCTAGTTCCATTATTTTGGGAATAATTTGTTTGATGGTCTATGCCTAGTCTAGATCTTCTATTAGGAATTCTGTCTTCTTTCTGTTTTGTTGATCACAACCAAATACATGCTTTTCACGCTGTACCATTACTTTTTGGGGGCTTTTGATGCGAAGCCCTTGTGGACATCACAGGGTGCTAATTTTTCATCTTAGAATTATGTTATTTTCCTGCAGACACGTTATGAAGTTGTTCTGTTACACTAGTCTAAACAAGCTTGGTCCTGCATATGCTCTGGTCAAACCAAATAAAAGTTTTTGATATACTAACATCCATTCATTGCTTATGGAATTAAAGGCAGCTCCGGCACCAACACCAGGACCTTATCTGTATCCAGATCCCTATTATAGAAGCATATTTGCTCCTTATGAAGCTCATCCATATCCTCCACAACCCTATGGTGGACAGCCGATGGTAATTTACTCTATTAAATGTCACATGCTTGAACCCCAATTCCTTTTGAAGCTAAAGTTTTTCTAACATGTACCTCATGATTATATATATTTCCACAGGTTCATCTACAGTTAATGGGAATTCAGCAAGCTGGAGTTCCTCTTCCATCAGATGCCGTTGAGGAACCAGTATTTGTTAATGCGAAACAATACCATGGTATCTTGAGGCGTCGAAAAATTCGTGCTAAGGCTGAATCAGAAAACAAAGTCATCAAGTCTCGGAAGGTATGCTCTTTCCTTTCATATGAAAATTTCATGTTACTTGTGATTTATATCATGCTTCTTTGCACGGGTGTATTAGTTTCCCAGAAATAGAAATTGTGCTTTTTTTATTCTAATTCTGACAACTTCTCTAGAAGCACCTGACATCCTGTGTTAGACTGCTTATGCCACTCGCTGGCTGAACATAGTGTTGTTGACTGTCATGTATACCCTGCTGTAATGATCATATAAATCACCAAAAACATTGTGGGGGAAAGCTTTGGCTCATAGACATTAACCCAAGAATTGTGTGGCAATTATCAAAATCTAAGTCAATAGGAATCAACTAGCCTATCGTTAGTAACATTGATGTCTCTCTCCTAACCGTGTTGGATTAAAACTCTAGGGTTAGAAGAAGTTTTGGGCTCCAAATCTTCACCTGACCTCATAAATAAGAAAATTGATTATTCAATAGCAAATTTAATTTTAACTTGTGTAGAAATTGATAATGTCAAAGGACACTAGTGACCAAAAGTATGATAAGAAAAAACTCATGCTTGCAGGATAAAACAATCAAATTGCTCCGTGATGGCGTGTAGTGTTTGGACAGTTGTCTGTCGAGTAAAACACTGGAGAAAATTGTATTTCATGATTGGTTTGTTTTGTTGTATGAAAATAGTAAGAAAGTATCGTACAAGGTCTTAGTTTGTGAATATAGAAGTTGCTTACATTTCCTTTAAATCAGTGTTGTCGAAGACTTTAGGTGTCCCTTATGCAGTAGAAATTTGTATGACGTAACGCGAAAGTCGAGAATAAGGGGTGCTGGAGTGAGCTAAGTAAGGTGCTCAAGTTTATAAAATATAACATTGAACTCTAATGTGTTTTTTAAAAGGATAAGTTTATCAAATATTATTTGTATTTTCAGATTTTAATAATTTAAAATGTTAGTTAATTGATAAGACGATGAATATTGAATCACCCTTAGTAAGTGTTAAAGGCCAACAGCGTATTCCACTTTTTTATTTAATTTTTGGAATTTGGAAATCTGTGTTGCATTTAGGTTCACACTTGTTAAAGGCGCAAGCCGTGCCTCAGGGCAAAGCATGCGCTTTTTGGACACGAGGTGCACAACTTAAACACATCAATACAATTCCGTGTGCACTAAAATTAATAGAATACAAAATTCTTTTGGAAAATTGAAAAATACAAAATTCTGTAGGTTTTAGAATGGAGACTATAGGTTTAGAGAAATGTTTCCTCTTAAATAAAGGGAAAATACAAAATTCTATTGGGAAATTTGTGCACCTCGCGTCCAAAAGGTGCGAGGTGTCCCTTATCAATAGAATTCTGTGTGCAGAACGTCAATCATCTTGGAGAAGCTAAACCTATTGTGCATACATTCCGTCTTACTCCTACTTTGAAACCTATGGTCTCTAAAACATTTCTCTATGCTTCTAGTGTTCTATCAACTTCTCTTGTCTCATCAACCAACATGATCTCATCTGCAAATAACATGTACAATGGCTCCTCATTTTGTATCTTGGAGTTTAATTTATCCATAAGTAAAGCAAAAAGATAAGGTAATGAAATCATAATGAAATTATCTTTTATTTTTATTTTGTGTCCACGGTACCTTTAAAAACTAAGGTAACGACATCACAAATAATGAAAATTATTTATTTTGTTACTAAAATTCTATTTGTTAACTTTTGAAGATCACACTTGACCCATACATCACTAATCATATTCCTGCTTACATTGTAGCATTGGCTGCTACTCTTTGACACTCCCCTCAAGCTTGAGCGTGCATGCTTAAGCTTGATGCAACACAATACAAAAATTTAAATTACAGCTCATTGCAAACAACAAAATTAAACACAAATTCAATGCATCAATAAAAAGTTTATAACGATTAGGATAGAGCGGAAGACGGAGAACTGTTGACCATTTGAGTTACGCTTCAGAAGTCGATGGAACCACCAAGAAAACATTCCTACTGAAGAAACAATTCTCAAAACTGAGACCCACAAACTTGCTGCTGCTTGTTTGGAAGTCCTATTCTGGTCCCAAAACAGAGACAGTCAAATGCTGCACTCTTTGGCAGATTAAAACGGCAATGCACTCGGGAAATTACAATCCCTGCAATGCTGCAAACACAATACATAGTCCCCTTCATTGTTAAGTCTAAGCCTAGCGGCGAGGTCTCTAAAATTAATTGCATTGGCATCGTATTTGTTAAAGGCACACCTCACTTAGTGCGCTTCCCTCTGGGTCTCACCATAGTACAGGCGAGACTATGCCCTCTAGGTACGCCTCGTCAAACTCGGGTGCGCCTCAAGTATGAGGCGTGAAAAAGGTGCTCCCGAGGGACACCTATGCGTCCCTACAATGTAGAGGCGCAAAGGCCGTCACCCTGACTGAGGCCTGCTTCAGGCGACACCTTAACAACTATGCCCAATATGTATCTGGAAGCTCAGAAACTATAAATCTTTTAACACGCTTTGTTGCAGAATGTAAATAGACTAGAAACGATAGGTTGTACAAGATTTAAGCTTGCTATGTGGGCCTGAGAAAAAGACTTTGTTTTATGTTTTGTATGAATTCACTTTGGGCTTCTTCATTAGGATCAACAACATCATCTTCACAAACAGTATAAAAGCCCATGCATAGAGCATCTTTAAAGGCAAGGGCTGGTTCCATCACTCCTGTGGCACTTGCATTTTTCTCTTGCTAAATATTATTCTCTCTTACTTGAGAGCAGGGGTTGATAATCTTCCTTTCTACTGTATAACTCATGAATGGCTTCTGTTTGCTCTATAGCAATTGCCAACTTTGGTATAACGCTGCTGATGGTCAAGTTTTTTTTGAATGATCTTATAAGTCCATTATAACATGAAAATATTTTTACATTTGGCCTAATACATCCTGAACCCTGAACTTGTAGAGTCTTGCCTCCCTAGAACTTCCGAAAGTTCCTCTCGCCCACCTAAACTTGCAAAAGTGTACTAGTTAATCGCCTTCAACTGACACGTGTCGGATTCCAATTGGCTTAATTTTTGCTATCCAACAAAAAGTCATGTGGAAAATTCCAGGGTTTGGAGGTGCGTTTTAGACAAGTTTAGAGGAGCGAGAAAAACTTTTAACAGTTCAGGGGGGGAGGGGCAATTAGGGACAAGTTTAGGGAGGTCGGAATGAGTTAGGCCTTTACATTAATACACTTGGCATGCCCTCTGAATGCTTTTCATCATTTTTGTTACTTGCTGCATGCTAGATTACATTCTGGTGTGTTTTGATATGAGCCACCTCACTGAAATCTTGCAGCCATACTTGCATGAATCTCGACATCAACACGCACTGCGAAGAGCCAGAGGAAATGGGGGCCGGTTTCTCAATGCTAAGAAAGATGAGCACCAAGAACAGAATGAAGTGGAATCACAGTCCAATGTCAATCTTGGCTCTAATTAAAGCGATATTTCTGCCTCAGATGAAAAGTCATGAGATTAGTTGGGTATTTTCAGGTACCAGTAAAAGCATCATCCCCTAGTAGTCAGTATAGCTTCGCTTTCGGGTCATCGGTATGTATAGCTTTCTCGAGTAGCTTGTTTGTTACAAATTAAGTATTGGGGGAGTGAATAGTTTGTCTTAGTGGTTGTTTTGTTATGTGGTGAATTTAGAGCCATTTTCGGCAAAAATTGTAGTCAGGTTAAATGGTTGAGTTGTTTATGTGTGAGCGGTAGACTAGTGAAGATTAGGTCGGCTCTTATAATGTAGTATTAGCTCCTTTACTTGAGCATTGCAAATTCTTTTTTATAAGTTGGATGGTTTTGATTATTTCTGCTCTTTATCAATACTTTTAATTTCACATATTAGAAGCTCCAACAGAAGTACGCTATGCACTTAATCTCTGAGTTAGTAGAACCTGTCACTATTGAAGATGGCCCGAGTATTGCAGTTTAAAATTGTTCAATTGAGTGAGTTTATGATCCGTGTGAAGTTCAACTCCAAGTCCACTTACTAAAGTGGGAGATTGTCGTAACTAGCTTGTTTTTTAGATGTATTCAATTTTTTACTAAAATAGAATTTCTTTTAATAATTAAAATTTTGATAAATTTCAATTTTGTCTTTACCTTCCTAATCCTTGTTGGTCGATCTCAACCGCCTCACTTTTTCTTTCTTGAGTTTGCAATTTTTACTTTTGTTTTTCATTATTTTGTAAACCGTTAATGCCGTTTTAGAGTTTCTTACTAGTTCCATTTTATCCTTAAAATTAAATTCATGGTGATATATTTATTTTGAATTTTGGAACTGATTATTTGATAGAATCACAATAGATTGTTTATAACGAATATGTTGCAAAAATATATAGTATATTTATTGACTATCCTATAGAACATCAACAAAACTTATATACAAAAAATACAATGAGCATTAAAATTTTACCTAAAGGTATGTCTTCTCGAAGTTTAAAATACATAGAAATTCACATTACTATCAACAAAGTGTAGGTTTTGTATTAATAATATATATCAAAATCTAAGGCCTTGTTCTTCTGGACTTAAAATAAGAAAAATAAGTTCAGTTCAGCTTCAATAAGTTTTAATTAGTTCAGTTCAGATCTAACAAGTTCAATTCAGTTCAGTCCAGCTCCAATAAATTCAGTTCAGTTCTAATAAGTCCAACAAACTTAAACAACAACAACAACAACAACAACAACAACAATAATAATAATAATAATAATAATAATAATAATAATAATAATAATAATAATAATAATAATTATTATTATTATTATTATTATTATTATTATTATTATTATTATTATTATTATTATTGAAGGTAAATAAAAATAAATTTATAAAAAAATATTGTTTACTTATTACCAACACATAAAAAACTGATACACTTTTGCACATAACACATGTTTTAATATATTATTATCATTTTTGAAAATATTCTTTAATATAGTTTATAATAAAGTTCTTGTTAATTACTAAATGAGTGAAAAATACAAAAATATAAATCTTAACAAAATTAAAAGTTGATCATTTTTTTAATATTAATGTATTTAATACCATGAATTTGCTTGTTATTTAGAATTTTTATTAATTGATATAAATAATTGCTATTATAAATTTAATTAATTTATTAATTATTTTCTATATTGTGTACTTTTTTTAGTAAAGTGATATCACACATTTATATTATTTAAGTTCTACTAAGATTTAACAAGTTCAGTTCAATTCAGCTTTAATAAGTTCAGTTCATCTTTAACAAATTCAGTTCAGCTCCAATAAGTTTAATCCAGTTCAATTCAGCTACTTCCAGTCCTAAAGAACATGGCCTAACTCCATGAGTCTGAAAAATACCAAATAGAACCAGAAGCTAGATGTTGACCGCTAAAATCAAAACCATCTAGAAAAAGTCAATAGAACTATAGTTAGTAATGGAACGGAGATTGGATAAATATTTTGATTATTTGGTCAAACTCAATAAATATTGAAATGTTTGAAATTTGAGTAAAACATGATCTATAAAAATGGTATTTAGCTAAGTTGCCCTAATAGAACTTTAGTTGATTGAGGGACCATGATGTAGAGGAGCGCGCTTTAGCCTATTTGGAGAAGGCGGATGACACATTTTAGCAATTTCGGGTTTTTTGGGTCTGTTTCAGAAAGTGTGTTTTTCGCGCAAGAGTAGAGTTTTTTTTATTGGAAACGGCCTTCTGAGCAAAATTCATGTCTTTGCCATGGGCCCCACCCTCTCGGGCCCAAAAAACGACGTTTTGGCCCTCAAAAAGATGTTTTTTGGTTTTTGGCGAATGTTGCAATTTTACGTGGACTAATTTTGTAATTTCATTTTCTGCGTCTCCTTTAAACCCTAGACTATTTAAGGGTGTGTTTCAGACTTTGTTAGCAGTTTTTGAAGTTTAATCAATTGACGGCTTGGCCGGTTTCTTGCAATTCTTGACAGTTTAAGGCTCATTGTCAAGTTTTGTGTTTATTCTTCAATTTTCTGTCGTTTTCACTGCATCAGACCATCCAAAGTGTTTTTTTACCTTAAACCAATTCTTCAATGTGTATATTGGCAGGACACTATTTGAGTAAATTATAAAAGCATGGCATGCTATTTCACTATGTTGAAGCGTACGCAAATTTTGTTTTTAAACGGTGCATGAGAGTTAAAAAGGTTAGCAGATAAAAGGGTAAAAAATATTTTTTTCTCCTTTAAAATAGTGTTACAAATTTTATATTTAGTTCAAACATTTTCAAAATTAGCTATATCATTTAAGAATTTTAAGTCTAGATTCAAATAAATGTTGCTGAATGTTTGTCACTTTTCTACTTAGTAATTTAATGAGTTCATCTTTCGAACAGGTGTTGTCAATACCGATCACCAAATAGAAAAATGCTGATAACCGCAAGTATACGGTTGCAATGCAGTTTTAAAAAATATCGATCCCACAGAGAAAGAACTCGGGTTTTAGAAATCAATCCAAGAGAAGGGAATAAATATAACAAAATATAGGATAAAAGGTTTTGGAGAAGGATGCTGAAATACAATGGTGAATATGCATATAAGATGAAACATAGACCTAGTGTAGAGAACACATCATGCAAATGCTAAAGAACAATTCTTGTAGTTCATATCTTCAACAAATTCGGTTCTAAACTTCCTAATATTCAGTGAATCACTGTAGAATCTACATTAAATGACTTTTCTAATCCTAGTCGAACACGAAAACACCAGGTTTCAACCCAGATTGTCCATTTACTCTGTCTTACCCTCTGAGTTATTTTCTTAAAGTCTAATCATTTGCATCCAAACTTAATTATCGTGCTTAAAACCATCAAACAGGAAGCA
>CAOJBJ013049038.1:0-12077 GCA_948291685.1 Euphorbia celastroides
GATTTGAATAGAGATTTTTAGGTTCTGCAATTCAGGTATTTTGCTTTCTAAATTGAATTACTCTGTTGCAATCATCCCTTCACTCTGAAATTCTGGATATTGGCATTCTAATTTGCATTACTCTGCTCCAAATCTTATTCAATTCTTCTATTTCTCTTTTTCCAATAGCATGATTTTGTGCAATTGTTTATAAGTTTCACAATTTTCGATTGATCGATTTGCTTTTTACAATGGTTGAGATTTCAGCTCAGGTTCATTTGATTTTTATTTTTGTAAATTTTTTCAGGTTTGAGAGCTTTTGATGAATTGAAAGTTGAAGATCTTCAAGGAGGCGATAAGGCATGGTGTTTGGGTGTTGATTTTTGTTACAAATTTCTTTAAGGAAGAGATTAATTGTTGTACAGAGTTTAAGCATTGAGTTTTTTTTAATAATAAATATAGCTAAGCTAGAGATTTTCACTTGTGAGATGAAAAAAATGGATACTTAACAAATATGTAATGGTTATATTATGAGTATGTACTGAATATGTAATGTGTGATAACATTATAAGTAAATTCGACCCGAGATCTATGTTGGTCTTAAAACCGCCTCAACGGCCTTATCAAGATGACTGCGGCGTAATAAGGTCGAGTTATGCGTAAGGCACGTTGAAGGTTCGACTGAGACACCAGACCGGCACAACGGACCGCTTATAGGTTGAGCCGGATCGGCGAATCCTCTTTGGATAAGGAAAAGATCCCGAATCTTCAGGAGATTCGGATTTCATCACCAAATAGGAAGAATCCTAGTTGGGAAAGAGTTCTAAAAAGGAAAGAGATTGGATCCTAAATAGGATCAGATTCTCTAACGTGCAAGGCAAGACACATTGCCTATAAATACCCCAAAGCCCTAAGTCCAAAGGTATGTAATTTCTTAACCAAGCTGTTACTCTGCTTAAATTCATTCTCAAAACCTTCACTGACTTAGGCATCGGAGAGTCCCTCAAAAGGCACCCCCCGGTCCTAACCTTCATGGATTTCAGGTGGAGGCAACGGCGGCATAGGTGACGGAGTTACTTGAAGAGCAACTAGGAGCCAATCTATAATTGAACTAGTTATCAATTGGTGCGGTGAGCGTGGAATTGAATTTATAACAATACGTTGGATTTTTTAGTTTCATCAATCAAGTTTCAAAAGCAAATCCCAGCTTTTGCTATCTTTCTTGTGGATTTGGAGATGGCAGAGTTCAATGACCAGCGCGTTGATGGCGTAATCACTACCAGTGATGATGACATGCTTGGATTGATATATGATGACCAACCGGCTCATTTGGTAGTCACCTCTTCACTGAACTCCACTCTTGCAGCGGTGACGGATTTAATTGTGCCAACTGTGTATCGAACCCCGTCAGCTGTCTTATCTGAAACTTTGGATCCTTTGGTGCAATTGTCAAGCAAATATGGCATATCACCAAAGGATCAAAATCACTTACGCAATTCACTGTTGAGGCATTATGATGCTACGCAGCAGTATGTGACTCTAGGTGAACCAAATGCTTTCTCTATAGGCCCATCCAGTGGCCGTAATTTACTGAATGAATTTGAAACTTTGGGTTTTCCCAATGTTAGTTCTATAAGGAGTCAAACTCTGCAGGCGTCTCAAAGTCCTCCAGCAACACCAATATCGCAAAGGCGTATACAGGAGCAACCGCTGACACAACCATCAACCTTGAGACAATTGCAAACGCCAATACAACTTCCAATAGCTGTTAATGATCCTTTACTGGATCAACAGGAACAACAGAATGTTTTGAGCCAATTGGATGGTTCTCAAGCAGTGCAGTTAATTTCTCTTTCCGGTCTCACGTCAGATCAACTTGCTATGTTGCAGGGGTTGATTGGAAGCATTCAACGGGGTGAAAATCAAAGCAATCCAAGAGTAGTACCATCGCAACAACCAAACCAGGCTGCACAAAGCTCTCGAGGGAGTTTGATCCGGGATGCCGTGATTTCGGAAGATGTTTTTGAACAATACCTGAATAAGCACCTGGAGAAAGGATTGAAGAAGTTTGTTGTTCCCTATCAACAACCACATAGGGAAAAGGGGGTGCAACCATTTTGCAAAGAAATCATGGAAACCCCATTTCCGAAGCTCACATTTACTCCTCCGTTTGAAAAGTATGATGGAAAGGTAGACCCGTATTTTCACATCTTGGATTACTTGAGCAGGATGGAAATTGTGGGGGCCAATGAAGCCTACAAGTGTAGGTGGTTCTCGAGTTCTTTGGCTGGCCCAGCTGCAGCATGGTACTGCAGACTACCGCTTGAATCAATTATGAGTTGGGATGACCTCAGCGAAAAATTTTGCAAGCATTTTATGGGATCGACACTGGCAGGGTTGGTGAGCCGGTAATTGCATGAAATAGTGCAGGGACCGGATGAAACCTTAAGGGAATATATTCGGAGGATCAATGAAGCAACGTTGAATGTTAGAGACTTAGACTTCAACACGGCTAAGGAGGCGATGGTGAGAGGAACTAGGAGTGAAAAGCTGCAGAATGAGATCATTGCTAGGAGGTCGGCTGAAATGACTCAACTTATTGGCATAGCCAATGGTTTAGTTGAGGTAGATGAGCTGAACCGGCAGAAAAGAAGAAAGGAAGAGAGGGAAGCCCCTCGACATGAAGAAAGAAGAAGAGACCAAGGCCGACCCAATACCTCGAGAAATTTTGGGAGAAATAGGCCTCGCTTTGAGAATAATTATTCAGGAAGACCGGAGCTCAATGCGCCATTGAGTCGGATTTTGTTAGCAATTAAGCAGAGTCCGGAGAAGAAGAATGTCAAGTTCCCCAAAATTCCAGATGGAGTTGTGCTTGGTTCGGAGGAGCAGTGCTGTGAATTTCATAGAGCGAGAGGACATCGCACAGATGACTGTAAGATGTTGGTTGAGGCGGTTTATGCCTTGATAAACGAAGGAAAGTTTAGCCAGTTTGTCAAAGGAGTGAGTAAGGAATCGGCTAAGACTCCAAGAGCTGAGGAGGAAAAGGCTGAAGGAGAAGGACCGAAGAAAAAACAATACAAGGGCAAAATCTTGGTTATTGCTGGAGGACCAGGTTATGAACCCCCTCAAAAGAGAGCAAGGAGTTCCAGAAGCATAATTCCACCGAATGAAGATGATTCAGAGATGAATGCAGCTTATCGAAGAGTGACTATGGTTAGAGAGCCCCATGCGGATCCCTTGGTTATAGAAGCTATCATCGAAGGCTTCCTGGTGACCAAGATTATTATTGACACTGGAAGTTCGGTTAACATGATCTACAGACCCGTGTTTGAAAAGCTTGGGGTACACCCAAGTCGGGTGCAGCCTCAAACTTCTCCTATCGTGGGAGTCGGTGGCTTTGCCGGATATCTCTGGGTGATGTAAGAATGGATATGATCATCGGAGACAAGCAAATAGATTATCAAGCCGAAATTGAGTTCACTGTCTCGGACTTGAATACCGGCTACAATGTTATTCTTGGAAGGCCTTTCTTATGTGGTAGCAAGGCATCGATCAATCCGTTCTACATGGCATTGCAAATACCTGCCAGATAAGGAGTAGCAGTGGCTATTGGCAATCCAGACGAGGCACAGCAGGTGTATTTGGCTTCATTAACGGCCGATGAACAACAGGAGGTTGAAGTAATTGAGGCGTCAGATGAAGAAGAGAAGTTAAGGCCAGAACCGGCTGAATAAGTAGAGATTTTTCTTATTGCGCCCGATAAGGAAGTTAAAATAACCAAAGGCCTTGATAACAAAGTCAAGGATGAAATCAAGTCGGTTTTATTTGAGAATGAGAAGACGTTTTCCTGGACCGACAGTGATATTGAAGGAGTACGGCCCGAGGTTATGAAGCATAGTATTAACCTCGAGCCGGGTGCTACTGCAGTTCAACAAAAGAGACAGAGAGTTTCGGTGGAGAAACAAAGAGCGATTGACGAGGAGGTAAATAAGCTTCTACGCCTCGGTCATATCAAAGAAGTCCAGTATCCTGACTGGATCGCAAATGTAGTCTTGGTCAAAAAACCGTCTGGGGCGTATCGAATGTGCGTGGATTTTATTGATCTCAACAAATCCACACCAAAGGATAGTTACCCTTTACCGAGCATAGACCAACTGGTGGATTCAACAGCCGGATATGCCATTTTCTCGTTCCTCGATGTGAAGGCTGGTTTCCATCAGATACCGATTGATGACAAAGATGAAGAGTAGACTTCATTTATCACACACCGAGGCATATATTGTTACACAGTGATGCCATTCGGTCTCAAAAATACTGGAGCAACTTACCAGCGCTTGGTGAATGAAATGTTCAAGGACTACATCGGGGATACGGTGGAAGTTTACATTGATGACATGATCATCAAGAGTAAAGATGAAGCGAGCCACGCTCAAGATATTCAGCGGGTCTTTGAGAGGCTCAACTTGTATCGATTTAATTTGAACCCAGAGAAGTGTGTCTTTCGGGTCAAGGGTGGAAAGTTCCTTGGTTTTATAATCTCTCGGCGAGGGATTGAGGCGAACCCAGAGAAGATTAAAGCTATTCTAGACATGAAGCCACCTAAAAAGCTCAACGAAGTGCAGAGGCTGAATGGGAAGATTAATGCATTAGGAAGATTCATATCTTTCTCAGCCAAAAAGATAACAAGTTCAACTGGGATGAAGCTTGCCAGAAGGCGTTTGAGGAGATAAAGAAGTTTCTCTCTAGCCCTCCTTTACTCAGCCCACCGGTTGAAGGGGAGGCGTTATATTTATACTTAGCAGCGACTGATGAGGCGATTGGAACAGTCTTGATTCGTGAAGAGGGGAAAGATCAATACCCGGTCTACTATACCAGCAAAGTGTTACAAAATGCTGAGTTGAGGTACCCGAAGATTGAGAAACTAGACTTAGCCTTAGTTCACTCTTCAGCTAGGCTAAGGCCTTATTTTCAGACGCACACGATTATGGTCCGAACGAGTTATCCACTCAAGAAAGTTTTTCAGCGACCAGAAACATCTGGCCGGCTGGCTGATTGGGCAATTCGCTTAAGCAAATTTGATTTGCGCTTCGAAGGGTGCCAAGCACTGAAGGCTCAAATTCTTGCGGATTTTATAACTGAGTTTGTGGGTCTCGAGCCGGAACCAGATATCAAGACCGAAACTTGGACCGTTTATGTGGATGGAGCTTCGGGACAGGATGGAGCCGGTTTGGGAGTTTATATTTAGGGGCATGAGAAGATCAGGTTATCGTACGCAGTAAAGTTAGGTTTCTCCCCAACAAACAATGCAGCAGGGTACGAGGCGGTTATCAAGGGTCTGGAGCTAACTCTTGAGATAGCACCTGATAGGGTATGCTTCAAGAGCGACTCAAAGTTGATTGCTAACCAGATCAACCGCTGTTACAAGGTAATAGAGCCAAGCATGGCTAAATACTTGACAAAGGTGTGCACACTGGTGGAAAAAATGGAGGCTAAGGGAATCGCCTGGAAGGTATAAAACATACCAAGGGCCGAGAACACTGTGGCTGATAACTTGGCCAAGCTTGCTGCTAGCGCAGAAGGATAGAAGGATCTTAAATGCCCATATGAAGTACTGCAATACCCGGCTCATGAAATCAGAGAGATCTTAGCTATCCAATTTGAAGAAAATGATTGGAGATTTCCGATCGTCAATTATCTTTGCAATAATATCCTCCCGGAGGATAAGTTTGAGGCGGAAAAGATCAGCAGGAAGTCCATGCGCTTTGCTATGATGGGAGATGAGCTTTACAAGAAGAGTTACGCTAACTCTTGGCTTCGTTGTGTTGACAGAACAATGGGACAAAGGATCCTTGAGGAGTTGCATGAAGGAGATTGTGGTTCCCATCAAGCGGCAGATACCCTGTTGAGGCGGGTGAGCTTAGCAAGATTTTATTGGGAGACCATGAAGGCGGATGCTGATGAATACGTGCAACACTGTCATCAATGTCAAGTGCATTCTAGAAAAATACACATCCCAAAGGCCTTGCAAAAGCCTCTTCGTTCGGGATGGCCGTTTATGTAGTGGGGAATTGACATAGTAGGGCCGATGCCGGAGGCCTCAAGGCAAAGGAAGTTTATCGTAGTAGCGATCGACCACTTCACGAAGTGGCTAAGCACAATCACGCCAAAAAGGATCATTGACTTTGTCCAGAACAATATCATCTCTCGCTTTGGCATTCCCCATGGAATTGTGTCAGACAATGGAACTCAGTTCACGTCATCAAAATTCCTCGAGTTCTGTGAGAGATTGAAGATTGATAATGGATTTTCCTCGGTGGCTCATCCGCAGACCAATGGGCAAACTGAAGTGAAAAACCGAACAATTGTGCATGGGTTGAAGAAGAGAGTAATGGAGAAAAAAGGGAACTGGCCCGAAGAATTGATCAATGTCCTATGGGCTTATCAAACTACGCCTTACATAGCCACAGGAGAAACATCATTCTCGCTAGTATACGGAGTTGAGGCGGTTATCCCAGTAGATATCGGGGCTCCATCTGATCGAATTAGGTACTACAGCGAGAAAGACAACAACATCAACCTGAGATATCATCTTGATAGCCTCGATGAAAGAAGGGAACGAGCAAGCATATTGATGGCAGCATACAAGGCAAGGATTGCTAAGTACCACAACAAAAAGGTGAGACAGATCCGACTCAGTGCTGGAGATTTTGCCTTGAAGGATTCAAATGCCTCGCAGACTAGAGAGGGTAAAGGCAAATTTGGATCAAATTGGGAAGACCCCTATTTGGTCTCAAAAGTCTTAGGCCCAGCGACATACAAGGTGAGTACTCCAGGCGGAAAAGAGCTCCCTAGGACATGGAACATTGCAAATCTGCGTCCTTATTGTTTGCCTAAACCTTGACATGTAACAATGTGTCGTACTCTTTTCTATGCTAGTAATCTTTTTTCCCACTGGGTTTTTGATTGCTAGAAGGTTTTAACGAGGCGGCACCAATAGAAGGAGGGAATTTTCAACTTCTACCTTTAATACAATTAATGAATTTCTATTTCGTCAATTTATTATGTTCAATATTTAATTGGCGATAGACAGAGAAAAGCAGTAGCGCAAGGCTACATCACTTTCATACGGCTCAAATGCCTAACCAAGCAGTAGCGCAAGGCTACATCACTTTCATACGGCTCAAATGCCTAACCTAGCAGTAGCGTAAGGCGACATCACTTTCATATGGCTCAAATGCCTAACCTAGCAGTAGCACAAGGCTACATTACTTTCATACGGCTCAAATGCCTAACTTAGCAGTAGCGAAAGGCTACATTTTTCTCTCATGGCCCACGTGCCTAACTAAGCAATAGTACAAGGCTATATTCCTAATTCGGTTTAAACACCTAAACCTAGCAATGGCTAAAAAACTATAGCATAGAGCTAGTTATACAAAATGTCGCTCACACGGCGCAAGGCCAAATGGAAGCATTAGCAAAAAGGCTATTGAATAGACTCATAAAAAGCTCAATATGAGGATATAAGCACAACAAGGTTGTAACAAAATACAACTAATAGTTCATGCGGCTTATAGATAAAAGAAATTTATACTATCAAGCGCTTTAGCACGGTGCAAGGCCAATTACTTTAATTAATCAAACATTTAACAAACATCGATTGAGTTGACGAAATTAGCTAAAAACTAAGCTAAAAGTTATTTTCAGGCAGCCATACAAGAGCATTCAAGCATTTAAATATAAGTGCAGAAGAATATATGCATCCATAGAATACTTAACAAAAATTCCCACAAAGGGGAAACGCAAATTAGCAACTCTCACAAAGGAAAATGTCTATGATTGCTCGGGGCGGCTTGCATCAACCGGCTCATCCTCAGTGCCTTTATCTTGAGAATCATTAACTTGGTTCTCTTCTTGAGAGCTGGGATCGGGATCCTTTCCAATGTCATTGAAAGAGGGCGGCTCAACTGCAGCAAAGTCCTCTTCCGATAGAGTTGGGGCCTTGTCTCGGCATGCCTCAAAAACCTGCCTGGCATAACCAACAGACCGGGCCACGATTTCGACAATAGCAACATCCCACTTAGCAAGATCTTTCTTAGCTTCACTAAGTTCTTTTCCCAACCGAGAGTTTTTCGCCTCAAGCTCTCGTTGCGTTGCTGCGACTCCTCTAGATCAACTTTTTGCTTTGCAATTGTTTTGGTCACGTCACCCAGCTCCGTTTGAACAATGGTCAACGAGCTATTTGTCTTCTTGCACTCCTCAGTTTTCCTCTCCAAGTTCCTTTTGCAAGTGTCATACCTTTTTTGCAACTTGGCGATGGAGTCGGTTTCCGCGTCAAAGAAAAGTGCCTCGCTAGCCAACTGCAAAGTTAGATTTCGGTTAAGAGGAAATAATTGAAAATAAAAGAAAAGGTGCGTGACATAACGATACCATAAGCGCCCTCTCGGCCATGTTCTTGGCAAACTCCCTAATGGGCATGGTACTTAGTGCTTCACGCTCTCCTGCCATGGGAAGGACGCGGCGAAAAGCAGAGTATACCGCCTCATTGGTAACGCTTTCATTCGATCCAACAATCTCTGTAAGTGAGTTCTGGAACCGGGAAACCGGAGAGGCCGCCTCAGCGGCTACCTCGTTCGTTTGCTCATCAATGATGAGAGAATCGTTATCAACAGCAACACCCTGAGAATATATGAGAGTGAATATGTTGCAAGTTATAAGAAAAGCAAGCTAGAAATTAGCCAGAAATAAGATACCTTGTCCTTGCTTCTTGAGCGCTTAGAAGAGCCACTGGAGCCGGATTCATTCTTCCGTTTGATAGGTTTGCCGGCTCATTGTTTTCCTTTTTTGGCTGCATCAGAATCAGCAACAACAGGGTTAGTTCTGGTATCAGTACTACCGGCTGGAGAAGCTGCTGCTTGGATACTGCGCCCACTTTGTCTCCGAGGTTCACCATTCTACAAGAAACAAAGATAAAGAAAGGAAATGATAAGTACAAGAAAAATACCTTTCTTTGGTTTTGGCACGTAAATTTCCCCTAAATAAGTTATTTTTCGGGTGGCCGGATCAAAATGTATGAGTTGCTGCCTATTCAAGAAAGCGTTGGAGGCGGTGGACCATGTCCACATGCGTTACAAAAGCTCGTCAAATATTAAGACCGTCTCATGGGTCTCCTTCTTAGAATTTTTAAACGGCTTAATCTCGGGTAGGCGCGACCTCCATCGAGTGGGAAACTCGGGACAATCAGGCTTGATCTTGATAAAGAAGAAGTCAGATTTCCAATTCTTGAGTGATTGAACTCGGTTTGCGAAGTAGTAAAAATATCGTCGCCTCCCTTGTATATGATAGTGATCTTCATTTGAGTTGATTTTTGCGCTACAAACGCGTTTGACGAAGTCAGCATTGAATTGGCGGTCGAAGCCTTGACAAAGTAAGTAATGACCCACTATGTCTCTCCACGTGTTTGGGTGGATCTGAGCCGGACATAGTTTCCAGAATTTAAGCAAGTCACAAATTCCTTCTGGAAGCGGGTAGCAAAACCCTCTCCAAATTTGGATTTTGTATATGCTGAACCAACCGTCTGGGGCATTGTTGACTCTCTCATGTCGCTTTAGCATACGATATTCACATTTGCTTAGCCATTCAAAAACCACAGCGTCCGTCTCAAGGTCATTTAGAGCTACTGTTGAAATCATCTTGTCAACTCAGGGAGTGAGTTTTTTCTTGTCCTCCTTTTCAATCTCTTTTTGGACTTTATCGGGGTCTTCATCTGGAACTTCGTGGGAATGAATAACCTCAATCACCATTTTCCTCGTTGACGCACGTTTGAGCCGGAAACCATGATGCCGAGGTGTAGGAAATCGTACAATGGCACTCTTGTACGCAACAGGATTGTAATAAGGCGGGAAAAATGTGCAGAGCGAGCAGTTACAGTCGAAGGGGTGGTTATAAAGCTTCTCACCGACTGAAATCCAAGACCTAGAGGGGTTAAATATTTTTAAAGGCTTCACATCAACAGGGGTGTTTTTCTCATAAATAAAAACACAATCATCGTCACTCGAAGTTGAACACTCGGTGGAGAGATCAACGAAATCAGTATCCATGAAACCGTCTGAAAATAAAGTTCGTGTGAGAAGGTTTATTCTATGATCTAAAGAATCTATACCTAATTTCAGCCGGGAGGGAATGCCTAATCTAGGGTTTTTCTGCATAAACATAAAATTTCAAAGTTATGTGATAAGATAGGATCAAACAGGTGAAGTTCGAAGCAATATTCAAAACTAAATAGTGGCGGTTCGTCTTCTATGAACATTGAACCCAAAAAAACCCAGAAATTCAAAGGAATCAAAATAGCAAGGAGATAGATGTTACCTGTTTTGGATAAGAATGACCCAAAGATTGCGGAAGGTGAACGATGCCAGGTAAGACGCCGGAAAAAGTTTCAGTTGGCCGGAAAGAATTCTCGCTGAGATAGATTGAACGGTGTTTTTGCTGTTTTGCGAAATAGTGAAATGAGGAAGAAAGGGCTTTAAGTAGTATGATCACTGACATGGATTGCCACGTGGCGCATATCAGTAGATTGATTTGATGTTAAAATGAAATCAACGGTGGGGATTGGAGCTTTCCAATCGTCGCAAGCTTCTCAAAGAAGTTTTGGTTATACTCACCGTTTTATTAACCCTTTGTTGGTAATCCGTCTCGCTAGAGTAGGTTCGAAAGACTGAAGCGCTAAAGCATCTTCTATACTTGCAGGGGACTTCTGATAATATTATCAGCAAATTCGACCTGAGATCTATGTTGGTCTTAAAACCGCCTCAACGGCCTTATCAAGATGACTGCGGCATAATAAGATCGAGTTATGCGTAAGGCTCGTTGAAGGTTCGACTGAGACACCAGACTGGCACAACGAACCGCTTATAGGTTGAGCCGGATCGGCGAATCCTCTTTGGATAAGGAAAAGATCCCGAATCTTAAGGAGATTTGGATTTCATCACCAAATAGGAAGAATCCTAATTGGGAAAGAGTTCTATAAAGGAAAGAGATTGGATCCTAAATAGGATCAGATTCTCTAACGTGCAAGGCAAGACACATTGCCTATAAATATCCCAAAGCCCTAAGTCCAAAGGTACGTAATTTCTTAACCAAGTTGTTACTCTTCTTAAATTCATTCTCAAAACATTCACTGGTTTAGACATCGAAGAGTCCCTCAAAAGACACCCCGTAATAGTTATGTGTAAGGTCTTTACTTATATGTGTACCGTGTATACATACACATATATTGTTTTCTTTTAATTTCTATTGGATTTATAGCACTGCAATCGGGGCAGGCTAAATTTCAAGACCTTTTATTGGTATCATAGGGAGATCTGCGTCTTGTCAAGTTTGAAGTGATATCAATATTTTATATGGACTTATAATAGTAATAAAATACTAATAGTTTGAATTAAAATATTGGATAAATGAATTAAATAAAAATATTGTAGATCTCACAAAATCAAGTTTTAATTAAAGATGAAACAGGAAAAATGGTCATGTTATGTTTTCTATTACCCTCCTAATCTTTGAAAATATCCACTTTTCTTATTTTTTTTAATAAATAAGAACTATAAAGAGGTGGAGTATCGAATCTTAAATTTCCCATCTCTACTTTGAGAGGTGTATTAATTGACCTACACTTAGTTGGTCACTTTCCCACCTTTAACTTTCAAGAAATTCAACCGCTTGTCTTTTGTTTGCCACATGTCAATTTCCGGTTTGTTTCTACTTCAAAGATGACATTTCGTATTTTGCCGAGTCTGAACCAAAATATGTGTCATTTATGAAGTAAATTGCTGTATTCTTTTGCAAGATCTGGCAAATTATGACCTTTACAAAGTCTATAGAGACAATAGATGAAATGCGACATGTAGGTAGACGACCTTTTTTTCATGGAATGAACGAAAACGTGCTGCAAAGTGGACACGAGGGTGTCTTTGTTGAGTGCAAGACTTTTGAAAACATGTTTCATGCTTAAAAACCTTTGGTTTGAAAATTCATATTTGGTGACTTAATTTATAAAAAGCAAAATTTTCTCAGGAAAACACCATTATGCGAGACCTCACTTT